>JAHPZR010046492.1:0-10424 GCA_019787425.1 Platygyra sinensis
GAAAACATGTACGGTGTTTCTATCAAGTTATAGAAGCATGAGTGGAAGTTTGGGAGAACGAGAAATGCTGTGGGAACACAAGCCGCAGGCGAGTGTTTCCACAGCTTTTTTGAGTTCTCCCAAACTTTCATGAGTGTTTGTATACATGTAACTTGACAGAAACACGGAGAACATGTTTTCTATTTCTTTTAGAAAACACCGCAATGGCAAAAAAGGAAAACAACTTGTTAACTTTGATCATCAAAATGTAAATTCTCTTTGCTCGCGCCATCATTACCAGCGCCGTAGCTAGTAACAGACCAACCGAGGCACTTGCCTCGGTCATTTCTTTGGCTTTTGTTGTTTATAGTACCTAATACCTAGGAAGAGAACTCAACCATGGACTGATTGCCTCAGTCATAAGTTATTCACCTCAGTCAATTTTTTTTCTGGCTACGGCCCTGATTACGTCAACAGCTCTGCTAGTTCTGTGTCTCCATCAAGTCATAGAAACATGATTTTTAACAAATCAGTGTGCATATTTTCGTAGGGCTGTTTTCTAATATACTATACACACATAGAGACACAATCGATGTTTCATTCTCTCATTCTATTCCTTGCATTCTGTTCTGTAAGTCAGGAATCCTAATACTTGTTTTTACCCCATAAATTTGTGACCTGTGCAGTTTGTGCTAAGGCCATAAATCAAAAGGGAAAAACTTGGCCAGTAACTTATGAAGCAGACCTTAAACTTACTAATTTTACTCTACCTGCCAATGTCAGATATGGATCTGAGGCAGTCAAGACAGGTTTTATCAGGTTGACAAGAGATATTCATTTTGTAAAAATTATGTTCTATTTTGTCTATGTTCTGTTACCTACCTTACCTTTTTACCTTTGTTGTATTTAGATCACCATTTCAACCGCAGCTGGTTTTGGTTGATACGGTTGTTGATTCTCAGTAGAACACTTTTCCAACTGTTTCCAGTTGAAATGCAGTAACTCCTGGGAATAGTCTTTATGCAAGCTACCATCACATGACATAGTCACGCAAATGCGCTTATTTTCAACCATTTCAACCTTGTTTGCAGACAGTTGAAAAGGTCAATCAACCACACCAACAAAAAATAGTTTTCCCCATTAACAGAACACAAAAAAACCCAGCCAACCAGAAACCTAAAACACAGAATACATGTCTGAGAGATTTGTTGTTTCATGTTCAGGCTGTAGATGAAGAGAAAGCATTGTATGACAGAAGCACAAGAAGACAAGTGTACTTGAATCTTTGTGTGAATGCCATTAAAAAACTGCGAGATATGACACCGCTGGAATCACCATCACCAGTCAAAACTGAGACTGCAACACGGGTAGCTGTCACCAAGACACTGTCGTCAGGGGCAGTTATTATCAGCACAAAAAGTCCTGTAAAACAGGAAAAACCTGTCAGTCCAACTGAACAACTCACAGGTGAATGTTACGATTAAAATACTTAATAATGTTAATATTTTATAATGCCATTGTTTATTATTTTAGTACCTGCTTTAGTTTTGCTCTAATCCCAGTGCTGTCAATGAGCACTGTGTTATGGCCAGCTTCTCCTGGCTGGGCAAATAACTTGTATTCCTCCAGGTAGACAAATATTTAATTTACAAACTTAAAACGTCTCAGAAGCATCTGAAGCTTTGAATGGTCGAGTAATTCTCTGGAGTGTTTCATTATTGTATACAAACTGTGTACAATAATGAAACACTCCAAATTAAAAATCAGTAAATTAAATTTTTCCCTATAACTATATAAGGTTGAACAGAACAATGTAAGGAAAGAATTGCATTTTTTAAAAAAAGAATTGAGTTTCATCTCTGAATAATAATAATAATAATAATGATGATGATGATGATGATGATGATGATGAAGATAATAATAATAATAATAATAATAATAATAATAATAATAATAATAATAATTATAATAATAATTATAATAAATTGAATATTTAACCAGGATAACCCTTCAGTGCAAAGTACTGAGTTCAGTGAGTTCAGTACTGAGTTCAGAAGAGTTCGGTGTTGCTGTCAAAATAGTTCATGTTCCTTTAGCTTGTTTGCAGGACTAACATGTATTTTTTTTCTTGATTCCTAATTAATTATATTACAGAAGAGGTGATGTATGATTTTCTGTCCAAGTATCTAATGAGTGAAGATGATTTAGTTGAGAATGGTTATCCAAGACCGTGTCCGTCAGCACCAGGAAAAGCTGTTTTCAAAACTAGAAAGGAACAGCCTAAGGACTGTAAGTATTTACTCTGTTTGTGAGCCACATTATGGATACTTTGAGGTTTACAATTCCGAGTTCACAACAGCAGCAAAGGTGATATGAAAATTACTACCATTTGCATTCAACCGTGAAGCATGAACGTTTTTTTCCGCATGTTTATTGAGACAGTTTCCCACGCAGACAACTGTGTCGACTAGACCTATGAAAGAGTTTTGTTTGGAGCGCAAAAGTATCCATCAGCCTTGCTTAGAAGAAAAGAGAAAGGGTTAATTAATAATAGAACAGGGAGGATAGAGCAAGGGCTTATTGCAAATTGAATCAAGTAGGTTACATTCAATGATGAGGAACTATCAACTGAGGTAATTATTCCTTGCTTCAACATTAACAAAATATGAAACAACTTCAATCAGATACAGTCTTGTAATCTGTTTTTCATCTTGAACAATCTTTCCTTTTTCTTCAGCCTCACGGAGGATCTGCTGTCGCTGTGGCAAGCCTTTTGTTGTCCTTGAAGATGGGAAGTACTTAACGAGAGAAGAATGCGTGTATCATGCAGGGAAATTATTTCGAAAAAGAGGTGAAGATTTGTCCAGGTGACAGGTTATGTCAGTCTGAGATCTTTTCTTACATGTACCTGTACGTACTGTTTTATTTTAATCATTTAGTTTTAATGATCACATTATAAATAATTAATTTCTTGTTGTCAGACAGACAGAGTGCATTGCATTAAGAATCTGAATTAATCCTGGCCAGTCATAGGTCATAAAATTGGTTATAAATTAGCTTAACATACCAGCTAATATACCTGTAATATAGGTATTAATAATGGACATAGCTTTCTACCTTAGCAGAGGAAATACCTCATTACATAAAATTTTCGTGACGCTTTTATCTTGGGTACGCATATTTCGCCACAGTTGAATTCCATGATTTTGGCCAAATTTTGTATCTTGAATCCCTTTAACTTTGCATTTTGAGTAACACAAATTTCATTTCCTTGGCAATGTTACTTTAATATGTCTTTGAATTTAGCAAACCAACTTTATCAAAGGCACAATAACATCAAAATTAATAAACATGCAATGGCTGGACTGTATGTCCACAGTAACATAGTGTAAGTCACTTAATTTTCACATCATGTTATATTTATGACACTTTTTGTTCATGACACTTCAATAATTTTGCCACTTGTTTAAATTGCGAATTCGCAAAATTAATGCCTCACAAAAATTTTATGTTTAATGAGGTAGGTAAAATGATATTTACAAAGTAATCACTCTGCCCAATTGCAAAGGACCCCTGGAGACAGTCCGGTGAACCAATCAAATCAAGAAGCAAATATAGATGAAGTATTGTAGATGATGAAAGCGCAATGTGGACAGGTTAAGTGTAGGAATGCAAGACCAAAGCAACCACAAATTACTTATGACACTGGAGTAAAAAATGCTGTACACTGTATTTTTGGTGTCTAGGGTTAGGCCTTTAGTGGAAAGTTTTAAGGATCAAAAGCTTAGACAGACAATTATGCATCTCTTTAGGCAGATTGATTTTTAATTAACAATAATATTACACAAAGAGAGGCTTCTCTGTTGATAAACTAGGGCTAGTTAATAATATTACTGGTACAGTGGAACCCCGCCTTATGACCACCCTGTTTAATACAACCACCTCATTATTACGGCCACTTTATTCTGACTCGAAAAAGACTCACTCAGTCATTTTCCTATTTAAAGAACCCCTTTAATATGACCACCCCATTAATACGACCAGTTTTCCATCGCCCAAAGGTGGTCGTATTAACGGTGTTCCACTGTATGTATTATTTAGCTGAAATTTATTATTGCAGGAGAACCTATCACAAATTACTCCTGTTGTCAAGGAGATGCAGGTAGTCCTGGCTGCTGTGTTGGGAAGGTATTCTACAACTTCAATTAAGCACTGTTGATAACCTGTATAAGTATTGTTCTTGATTAAATGCTATGTCTCAAATTAATGCTATGTTACAATGTGAAATTATAAATAGATGCCCCACATGTTAAGTTGTGGTTATAGTTTCTGTTTTGGGTCCAGCATGAAAAGGAACCTTACCTTAGCTTAGGAGAATATTATGTAACAAATCTTTATGATACCAAAGAAAATTGGCCAGCATAGTCAATGCAATCTTCAACCCAGTGAGTACCAAATTTTGCATGACTTGTTGTGAGACAAGGTCTATGTTATTATTTTACAGTCTCTTGTTTATTTTTATGTTGTCAGGTTAATAAGTTTGCTTGAACCAATTTAGGTTTGAGTGAGAAATGAGTTGAAAAGGATGAAAACATTACGTGTTATTTAATAATAAAAATCAATCCAAGACACTGGATTTATGATGGAAAAATATATAACAGTTAACCCCAACCGTATGGTCAGCCTTTCTAAGATCAGTTTAAAGGTTTTTTTGAGTAAATAAGGCCAGATTTGACATAACTGTAAGTACCACTTGGCATTTAATGAGAGAAATCGTAAATATTTTTGCTCTTGGGCCATTATAGTTTGATCAAAATACAACACACTGCTGTTTGTGTCTTATTTTGGATCAATGAGAGAAATATTATGTAATATAATTACCACTGCCTTTAAGCCCTGGGCACAACTTTGTGAGGGTATTTAGAGAGGTTTATAAATGGAGGGGTCTATACCTTGGGGGACTCAAAACCAGACTGAGGTATATTTTGGTTTTTACGAGTAGATGGGCCTACATGTATAACCTGGTCACTTTTGACCAGTGAGGGTGTAGGGGGTTTCTTATTAGCAGCAGGTTACAGTAAATTACACTTTAATTTTGTCTAATTACTTTACATGTACTATCCAAGCATATTTGCAAGGAACATATCTACACAGGCCAGTAACATCATTAAGCTTTTTGTTAAGATTTTAACAACAGCACATAATGATTTTTGCTTTGTTCCATCATTCTGTGTTATTATGTTCCTTTGATGCATTCATGGTTGGAGAAAGCCCTTAATGCTTACTAACTTGTGACCTTGGATGGACTCTAAAATATTTTTGTCTGTGTTCTTGACAGGTTCATGTGAGTGATAACGTGTACAGCACAGATGGTTTCATGACCACCATAGTGAGTCCACTGACAGACCAACGCAAAAAAATCTTTTCCATGGACTGTGAAATGGCAAGTTCTCATAATAATGTTCATATTTCTGTGCTGTTAATAGTCTTTAATTTAAATTATGTCATAAATTTTATAATAATAATTATTTGAAAACAAATGTTTTGTTTTGTTTGGTTTATTAGCCAATTCAAAGCACACATGCTTATCAGAAATAATTTCAAATCAGTTTTGTCTCCCAACAGAGAATCAAACTGATATTAAATTTGGAAACTTGAAATCTTGGAACCCTCATTGAAAAGACACAGTCTCATTTTCATTCTTTTTGGAGTCTTAAATATTTATTACTTCAGTATTGGATTTTCCGACAAGGATCTCGGTGTCTCGGCACGTCTTTCATTTCGCCATTTGTCACCCCTAGCCTAGAATTGAATTTTCAGGTCATGGAACCAGATGAATTTAGCATGCTAAGATAGACACTGGTTGATTGTTTTGTTGTTTTTTAGTGTTACACCACTGCAGGTTTGGAACTGACTCGAATTACTGTTGTGAACTGGAATTTAGAGAGTGTATATGATTCTTTTGTTTTTGCCTGAAAGAACTATTATGGACTACAATACAAGGTAAAAGGCATGATTTGGAAATTTTGAGAAGAAGAAGCATTTTCCTGGGCGAGTAAATATTGCAACAGGCGAGTGGATTTTGAGAGTTATTTGCCCAAATGGCGAGTGCTGTCAAAATTTATTTTCCAACACTGAAACTATATAAAAAATGAAGGATAAAATCCAATGTTTCAGAGTAGTCATGACTCCATTATCAAGGAAAATATAAATGAGATCATGCAAATTACAGCATTTAAAGCAATTTTGGCACTTTGCACCCTCTTATGTTAATTTTTTGTGCCAAAATCGCTTTAAATGCTGTAATTTGCATGATCTCATTTATATTTTCCTTGATAATGGAGTCATGACTACTCCGAAACGTCAGATTTTATCGTTCGTTTTTACAGTTTTATGTTTTAAGAAATCTCTTTTAATATGAAATTATGTACATATTAAATAGTATACTTCTAATCAAATGCAAGGGAACCCTGAGGGATAGGTGCAAGTCACAAATTAAACAGCTTTTTTTCTGATACTTCAAATGATCTCCACAGTGAGAATGAACATTTTGTTATCTGTATATTATTTGGAGTTACCCTTTTATGGTTACTGCATTTGACTCTAGATCAAGCACTCTGTTTTGAAGTCCTGGCCAGGGACTTAGTGTAAATCCATCGACAGATTAAAAAACAAATTTAATATCAGTAGAAATTAAGGAGTAACAACTTTTACTGAGTGAGTTTGTTTTCTTTAATTTAAAATAAATTTATTTTAACAGGACTGAAGACTTCAAAGAGCAAAATCTCACCTCATAAACACAATAGTGTACTTGAAAGACACACTGTTAATCAAACCAAAACATCAAGCTCAGAGGGTTCTGCTGTAGACAATTTGCGAGATGCAGAAAAAAGTAATGCACCAGAAGACAAGACAAGAAAGTTGCAACCAGCTCAGGAGACTGGTAAAAGTAATGAAAACAAACTCCTTACAAACACAGCTGCAATTAAAGGCATTCTCAAAAGACCAAATGAGGAGATAAGTGTTGATGATCAACAATCAACTGTTGCCGAAGACAACTTGGACCAAACAAAAAACACGATTACCTCAAATGTAACCACTGACAGTAATGTAGAGATGTTTGATACGGATGACTCTGAGCAGCCTTTTCCTTCTCTTACTGATGAGGAGAAAAAAATTATAGGATTGACAGCATGTCCAGCAAGTGGGGAAGGCCGCAGCACTTTGGCTGCTTTAAAAAATACAGATTTGAAGTCTCCAGTGTCAAATTCTTCAACTTTAAGTTCATGCAACACATCAGCTTGTATAAAATCATTGGGAAGTAACAGCAGTGATAAAGCTGTTAAACTGAGCTATCATGAAGGTGATATCAAAACTACAGATGCTTACATGGCAATAAAAGTAGAAGAAGTTGAGGAAGACAATTCAATTGAAAGAATAATTGATAGCAATGTTAAGGTGAAGGAGGAGAGTGCTGAAATGTCTGTAGATTCTAGACCTGACTGTGTTGGCAAGAGTCATTGCCTTGCTGTCACTAATGAGAAATCTAGCAAATCAGACAAATCAAGAAAAAGGAAATCGGTCCCACTTCAAATTTCAGATGAAGGATGTCGAGATAAAACACTCTTATTGGGCATGACCACAAAGAAAAGGAAATCACTACAGTTGCCTTTCTTCGCCAATAATTGTTCTATTGATCCTCTGCCAGTGAAGAGTGAAGAAGGTAGCAAAGCTGCTAAAAAGAATGAAGGTTGTATTAATGAAGAAACTGCACTGCAACAATTTTTTATGTCCACTTCAAAGTCAACTAAATCTGACCATCCCAAGAAATCAGTGCTAAGTATCAGTTCGCAACCTTTGAAGATACACAAAGCTGTTGTTCACAGTCCTGTTAAATCAGAAGAAAAATCTCCCATTAAGAAGTCAATGAAAGAAAGTGTTCATCACCAGCCCAAGAGAAAACACAACTTGTGCGAGACTGAAATTAATTTCTTTGGTCCCACTAAAAAAGCTCTTAAAACTGATAAAGGAGAAAAGCAAAAGAAAAGCAACGAAAAAGTGTCTCCAGTGAAGACTGCAAAAGCACACAAAACAGAGAAAAAAGGAACAGACAAGAGTAAAAGCATACAGAAAACTGAACCAAAAATAACTACTGTGACACCAATTACTGTTTTTTCAAGTGATGAAAGTGATATGTCTAGTGCAGACAACTTGGATATGAACGCTGAAGAGCACAGTTTGCTTAAGAGGATTTGGGATGATTTTGAATTACCAGCACAGAATGACAGTTTTCTGGAAGAGGATTTACAATCACCAGTTAAAAAACAGACACATGAATTGCCTAGAAAGAGGATCTTGTCAGCATCAAAAGAGACTAGTACAGACAAAAAGCCATCAATGGCAAATGCATTAGGACTGGGGAAAAAGCAGCGTATTGCTCACACATCCAGTCATGTAAGTAGAGTGGTATTTGGTGTCTGTATGCAAACTTTGTTCTGAATCAAGTGCATCATGGAGGGCTGTTGTTTGAGCAAAATGTTTATTGAGGGCTTTCATTGTAGTATTCAGCCATTAGCCAAAGCATAATTTTGAAATGAACTTCTTTACAAGAAAACACTCCCTTGAGCTAACTAAGTCAGGAAATCATTCTCCCAGCCGGTCAATTTACCAAGTGCCTGGCCTCGTTACACATATTATCAATTTGATATATAAATAAATAAATGACAACCACAGCGAATTTAAAGTTTTATAGACACTTGGAGTGCACTGTTCTGTTAAATATGGCACATGGAACTAACAAATTAAATAACGCTATACTATCTGCAAGACACTGTGCATGTACATGTACATATGAAAAACTTATAGTTTTCTTTGTTGTAGCTGCCAAGCAGATTATCATCAAATGCCAATCCAGTAAGGAGGTACCCTAAGACGCTTTCAGCTATACAGAAAAAAACTGAATCTGTGGCACTCCCAGAAAGTTTGGTAAGAAATGTATTAAAATTATAGCAATAACTTCATTATCCAGTGTAATCATGCTTTGTAAACTAATATGCAAAAGTTTGAACATACCAGAGAGTACATGCATTACTAATCCCGTTCAGGCCTGAATTTTTTTTTCAGGCTTTAAAGAGGCTATGTCACTGTGTTTTGAGTTATTTTGTCCATCGACAAAATTACCTTAGTTTATATTGAAGGAAACCTGAAAATAATACTTTAGAAGATAGGAAAACACTTAAGACATAATAATAAACTATAAAGGAACAAGGATGGTTAAGGATGGCGAAGATTGACACGGATTAAAAACAATGAAATTGAAAAATTTAGCCTGGTAAATTTTTCAAACCGTTTTACCATGATGCAGCTCCTTTAATTTCGCAACTGCTTAAGTTGTGGGCATAACTGCGATGATCAATCATATCTTCATATCATTCTCCGCAGTTCAAATATATGAACTTTCATATATTCACTTGACTGTATACATGTAGTTTGGTCAGCTGTTGTCCTATAACAGACTGTCATTTGCATCACAGAGTAATATTTAATATCGTTGAGGATCATAGAATGCTTCTGTAGCTACATGTCATGGATAAAGAGGTCTAGAATCAGATCAACAGATCATTTTGCTTCACAGGAAAGGCAATAAATAAATGTATAGTAAAGACTATGAATCAGACTATTCTTTTGATATTGTTGATGGTTGACAGATTATTAAATGTGTCTTTTCCTAAAGGAATCCTCTCTCAGTTCTGCAGTGAGCTACAGGCCTGCCAAACAAAGGGTGGCCCATGTCCTCAAGACTACTACCCCTGCAGGATCCTTGCCAAGACCTAGGATCCCTGTGGAGTATGGTGCTAAGGTGCCACAAAGTCAGCGGCAAAGGTACTTAGACAGGATTGTGGATGAGTACCTTAGAATATGCACCACTGAGAAAGAAGCATTTGAAAAGGTAACTCTTAGCTGATGTTAGTTAAGGAATAGTTATAAAATTATTGCCATTCCTGTGTTATTTAAAGTTTTGATGATAAAAGGTTTCATGAAGCACCTTAGAATAAATATAAGCGATATAAAAATAGAATGACGTTTCGATGACTCCATTTATTCTAATGTATTTAAAGTTTTAGACTAGCATTATGTTATTGGGAAAGACACTTTCAGTTGTTATTAAATGTGATGTTATGCACCTTCACAGTACCTCTCTCTAATATTTTAGATGCATTTAGAAGTAGATATTACTTGACAAGAGGCTAAAAGCTGGGTAGCCCTGTTTAGAAAGTAGAAATGAATTAACTTTGTCCTTTCTTTGTCCTTTTGAAAATTGAAATAGGCACCAACCCCAGTAACCAGTTATTTATTTAATAATGATACTTCTTACTTAGATACTATGTGTACTATAGAAAACATGTACGGTGTTTCTATCAAGTTATAGAAGCATGAGTGGAAGT
>JAHPZR010046494.1:0-10770 GCA_019787425.1 Platygyra sinensis
GCTGAGCGCGAGCGACGTGTTTTAAGGACGTTCGCGCCCAAAAACTTCCCACGCACAGATTTTTTTAAAACTTTGACTGCAAGTAGAAAGTAATAAGATTAGATTAAAAACGTAAAAAAAATCGGGGGTCACCGAACTCGTTTTGAAGATAAGGCCCAGCTTAGACCATAGCATTTCTAGGATTTCCAGTCATTCGAGGCAATTCTGGCCGGATTCATTACTATCGGCATATATTTAAGTTGAAGAATCATATCTAAGTTATGTGTGTTTAAAACAGCATATATAGGCCTATTTGATAGATCTTTGCTACATATGTCATTAAGTCAGCTAGAATTAGCCTTAAAAAATACAACTTCTAAGTTACGTTCACCTGTATCCACGTACCAATTCGACCCTATTTGAATAGTATATGAGAAATAATTAAAACTTCCCACGTACAGATTTTTTTTGTTTTTTAGTATAATGGAAAGAATCTGAAAAGGAAGTGATCTGCCAAAAAAAGTGGGGGTCACCGAGCATCCAAGAAAAATATTCGCACTCAAAGTCAACGCAAAGGTCATCAGCCCTATATTTTGTTGAGGTTTCGACTCCGTGCGTGCGCTTGAAAATGACGTGGCACGCGCGTGACCAATGAATAGCGTGCGCACTAGAGACGCGCAGTAGCAATGGGCGCGAACGTCCTTCAATTCCCATTCGAGCAAACAAATTATTTACATAATTTCAATTCGATTCGGCACATGTAAAATGCGGCGTTTAAATCAACTACCGAGCTTCAGTCGAATATTCGACTGACTCGCATCGAATTGAAACATGTCGCATTTAATTGATTTAGACGTCGCATTTTACATGCATTTAACTTGGCAATTCGATTCGGCGCATGTAAAATGCGACGTTTAAACCAGGCCTTAGTAGAATCCTTACTCATCATGATTTTCCACTATAGATTTCGAACGCATATGTGTACTAACGGATATTAAAGAACATAGTTTGAAACCGTTGGTTACAGCAATATATTTGTTGTTTACAACAAAACACAAGCAGCATTAATTTCTTAATACCGAACGTTTTCTTTCATGCATGTTTTGAACTTTTAAAACGGTCCCCTATAAAATATGGAAACGGCATTTCTAAGCCCCCCAAAATGACAATTTTGTGGGGGACCAGGCTCCAGACTTCTAGCGGCTTTCGCTCTCAGTGCTCGATTCACCTTCTCTCCATGAAAAATGCACGTTTTGTCCCTGGGCGCTAGTGAAGCCGAGAAAGCCAAAATGGGCGATTAAAAAAGGCCAAGAAAATCAGGAACATACAAGAAGTCAGGGCTGATTTCGAACAGCTGCAAGGAGTGTCGCGTAAAATTCACAAGTATTCTTCAGTTTTCATTTATGTCTTTTTTCAGATTCTTTTGCTTACCATAAGTGTCACCGCACTGTACAATAACGTACAGTCGCTGTACAAAGCTTACTTTGCTATTCGCGGGTAAACACCTTTTATATGGTACAGTACTGCACGAAATGCAATACATCGACAGATGGGGGGTGGGGTGGAGTATAAATTTACAAACAAGAAATGGTTTGGATTTTAGTCGGCCAGAGGCGTTGACTGAAATAGGATCTTCGTATAACCCTGTAACACGGTCTTGTCAATTACACGGACATGATACAAAATACACGAATGAATGTCGATTTTGAAACCTTTATTGTTAAGGTTGATTTCCTATGTCGGTTTGAAAGTTTAAAATACTTTAATGATCTGAATTTTGTATTGCAAAGTCTACAGTTCATGAACTTTTTTCTCTACACAAATCTGCTTAGGTTTTCAAACCTTAAAAATACCACAATAAATTAATACCTAGCAGCAGATATGAACTGCCGGAATAATTTAAATATCAAACACTATACAACAGAGAGAAGTGAATGACCACGAAAAATACTATACATCATATATACAAAATAAATATAGAATTCTCTACCTTAAAAAAAAACCTAAAATCGTTCACAACAATGCTAAAAGGTAGTAAGGGTAGTGTTACTTTACTGCTGGTTGACCGAAGTGCAGAGTGTTTCCGCGTGAAGGAATGAGAACCTAAAAATAGATGTATTCACATTTTTTTTTTATCAAGCTGAGGTAACCTCGTTTCCAGGCTCTCTTTCATTCGCCTTTCCAATGACAAGGGAGGCGCAGGAGAGAGAGCCTCGAAACAAGGTTGTCAGTCAACCAGTTTTTTTAGGACAACTTTTTTGAAAGAGCTCTGCAATAACGCAATGAATGTTTTGACTAGTAATAGAACTAACGCCTTTTACGTGCACTTTTTGTAGTATTCCCCAACAATGCTTGCAGTCGAACTATTTCTTCTTGATATCTGCAACACAAAGATAGAAAAAGAGAACAAGTGTAAAAATTCAGCTAAAGACAGTGTTCCGGTCCCAATAGCATGGACAATCCACCGAGAGTTCTTTCTGGTTTTCTATACCCAGAATTTTAGGATTGAACGCAAGTATTGTTTGATTAGTACTTCATGTTTGGTACAGATATTTGACATTTTCATATTACTCCATATTTGACAGAATGGTGCGTGTTTTGGTGAGGACACTTCGTGATTCTTATCATAAGGAATTTGAATCTCATTAGCGTTCAATCCTGGAATTTTCGGAATGGTTTACGTTCTGAAAATTCAACAATTTCCGAGCTTTCTGTAAACTTTAACTCGAAACATCCGTGCATTTGTTCTCGTTTCGAAAAGTTTGGCCGGAAGGAATTCCCTATATCTTTCTGTGTTTTCAGAAACTTTTTTCTGATCGAAGATTCTACTATACTTCTATTAGCGCAATAGCGTTTCTGAACAAATGATACTTGCTTGTAGTTCAAAAGAGACTCTGTTACCTTTTAAGATTTGTATCTATATAGTGCTGAAGCCGCGCCAGTTGTTCCTCGGCCATTATACAGCGCGTCAATAGCGCAGCCCGCTCACTCTCCAGATCTTGCTGAAATAAGAAACAAAGGAAATAAAGAGGTGTTTCTAACAACCAAAGAAAACCAGTGTTTTCACATCTGGCCAAGCCAAGCACAACAAACCCAGTAAAGCTATGAGCCAATCAGACCTCGAAAGGAGGACGTGTAGCCCGCGCCAAGCGCAGGAAATTGCGCGTCTCTAATTGGTTGAAAAACAGTGTGACAGCATTTGTAGTGAAACACCAAACAATCTTCTAAACCGGCCGCCAACACTTAAAACATTTTAAGAAAATCACAGCACTTTTCAGTTTAAAAAACATGTTTCAACAAAAACTTCTGTCATCTTCAGTTATGCAGTACTAATTGCTCGAGTTTTGGTTGCCTACATCAATTATCTCTTGGCATGACGATAGTCAATCAATTAACTGGAAATTTAACAGCAAAACCAGAATTTTTGATTCGAACTTCGATTTTTTCGAGACTCCGAACGTACTGTTGTGCACGGTCGCGATCACGTGACCAAGCTAAAACCTAAATAAAGAGATCATCCTTTGAAGTTTGTTGGGTTTCATAACCAGTCCCTTCTACTAACTATGCCTACATTAATGGAAGCTAGAAGATTCAACCATTGAGAGAATTGCCATGTACCTGGGTATTAAGCGTGAATTCTCGGAGTTGCTTCCTGAGATAGCCCCATCCCATCTCCACTGTGGCTTGACCGGCCGGCAATGACCTGACAACAAAATGAAAGTTGTGAATAATATAAAAAAAATCCGAAATGTAAGGTTTTAAACTGGATAACCAGGTAAAGGGAACTCTGGGCGCTTACCATTCGACCAAAAATTCCGGGGCGAATTTTCGGAAATTTCCATGGGCAAATGGTACAGTCTTTTTCCAGTGTGGAAGACGATAATTGTTCGCTTGGAATTTTTCAATGACTCCTAGGTTTAAATCATAAATAGAGAAGCAAACAGAACACTGATAAGTCGACATTGTGATTTTTTATAGACCACAGCAGCAGAGATCTTGCACAAACCACAATGGCAGCGAAAACGTCGCAAAACAAGGTTTCTTTTTATGAGTCGTACAATGGTTCTGCACGCGTTATAAATCTTTGTACATTTCCCAGCCGACCTATGCAAAACAAACAAGTGCACCACAGGGGCATTATTTTTTGTAAATCGCTTTCTTCACGAATTTAGCTGTAGTTAGTATTTATCGACATATAAGTAGAAAGGTTCTAAAGTTTTTCTTTTATCGAATGCGCGTCGCCGTCATCCTTGCGTGAGATATCCAACCCGCTGTGATCGCGGCCAAAAGAACTAGCTAGCGCTGAGCAGAAAATTGGGAATTTGCATAAATTCCGAAAAAGAGGACAACCTCGTGAGGTATACCCAAATTTTCAAAAAATTTTCCTAGAAATTTCCGTTCCAATTTCCGGAATTTTCGGTTGAATGGTTCGCTTTTCGAAAATTCAACAATTTCTGTATTTTCTGGAACTTTTCCCAGGAAACTTTCGTACCATTTGCCCCTGTTTCGAAAATTTCGAAATTTTTGGTCGAATGGTAAGCGCCCTCTGTCAGTAGGAGCAGTTTCCACAACTCTGTCACAAAATCCACACCAAGGTAATTAGCCAATCACAACAGACATAAACAACACAATGAACCAATAAGAACACGATGCAAATACACGTGCCCGGCGCAAAGCGCGGGAAAATCACCTGACGAAGTCGTGATTGACTTTAGTTTTGTATCTGATTGGTTAAATAGATGGCGCGAGATTTTTAAACCAATCACGAAGCGTACTAACGCAAAGCAACCCTGGGGCCCGTTTCTCGAAGCTCCCGGTAATTACCGGGCCTTTTTTGTTTTCCATTCCAGGGGGAGTTTCAAAAGGTTTGAAAGTGTACAGTAAAGTTATCAGCTAAAGAAACACAATGGACTTCATCAGAAGTCAGAACACGCCCTACTTTTCTTGAGACTTTGATATCAAAATCTGATACCGGGCCCGTTAAGTTACCGGGAGCTTCGAGAAACGGGCCCCTGCTGCTCATCTGAAGTGAAAACGTGAAGTGTTGGCAGCCAGCTGGATCGCTTTCGACTCTCCGTTGAAAGCTGCTCCGTAAAGGCTGGCGCATGTTGATAATTAGTGCCTTTTGTCAAGAATATTTCCAACATACATGTGTAAGGCTAATGATCAACACCTTACTACATCTGCGTATGTCGGCTTATGCTTATGCTTATGCGCTAGTGAGAACCAGCCTTAACTGACAAATATAATCACAAAACTGATGCTTCCACTGACAAAGACAACAACAACATTGCTAACACCAAAATCAATTTCTTCAGTATGCATAATTGTTCTTATTAACTTACAGATCTTTTTGCTGCTCATCTGACGTGAAACGTGAAGTGTTGGCAGCCAGCTGGAACAAAGGAAACGTGACAACCACAAGCTTAGTAAATTGAAACTTAAGTTCGTCGTTTACAATCTACCTCAATGACAATCACTCTTGGTAATTTTAGTCTGACCGGTCTTGTCCTGTTTCGACATGTTATTCAAACTCTAGTGTTTTTCGAATTTTCTACCTTCCGATAAGAAGTACTTTTGGTAACTCAAGCAAATGCAATTCTTGGCATTACAGACTCTGGGCTACACAAACGCCTTCTGATATACTAAATGACAATGATTTTGCATGACTGGTTCTTCCAAGGCCAAGTTCAGACGTCTGTTCTTCACATGAACCGAATCAAATGCAAATGAGAAAAATCCTTTGTTCTCCCTCATTAGCATAGGATTCGGCCTCATGTGCAGTACGGCGTCTGAACTGGCCTAGATACAACATGCTTCGTAATACTACAGCCCAACCTCCACTTAAGCCTCATTCTCTTCTCAACAACCAGGATTTTTCTTACAACTGTACTACAATCTATACTTTTCTACACTCCTATTTAAACCTTTTTACAACAACAACCCTCTCCACGCGTCCACTTTAAAGAAGCTCAGCCATGGGTATATTTTGAGTTATTTTGGACCACACAATAAAAGTACATTAAATTGAAGGAAACTTGAAAATAATAGTTTACTAAGATAGAACAAGCATTTAATAATTAGTCATAAACCATAAAGGAACAAGGATGGTTAGGATGCAGAAGATTAACACGGATTACAAACGACGATTTCAAAAAATGTAGGCTAAGGTTTTCAAGATGCGCAAACTGTGACCTAGCCTCCTTAACACTCTGCTCCAGAGTGGTCGTTGTAGAAGGGTTTAACAGAAGACTGATAGCAGTCTCTACCTCACTTCTTTTCCGCGGATTTTTTAGCACAAAGAGAGACCGTGCTCGCAGTCTTGCTCAACAGTAGATGTTTGTTGGATAGCTTTTGTGACATTTTTCAGTGATACTTTTCATACGGTGATTAGGTTCACATCACATTTTGTTGGGAGTAGATTTAATCCACTCCAAGGAGACTCAAAGATAGTGGGTAACCTTGTTTATTAAGACAATTAACGAAACCAGACAAACTTTTTCGGAATGACTATGTGAAGTAGCCATACGCAATAAGAAACACTTTGAAATATTTGCACCTTTGGTTTGAGGTCTTCGTTACTTTGTTTCAATTCCTCTGAGATCAGCAGTAAGTTTGTGCAATGTTCACGACTCTGTTGAGAAACAAATACACTGTAAACTTAGCTAAAATAACAACCCTTCAATTTGTTTCACAGGGATACCAATAGCAAAACCAACAGCAAAACCAACCTGAGCCATTTGCAGTTCACTCCTCTGACGGGAGGTAACAAATCAGGTTGGTCTACCTGTGGTACATCCCGTGCCCCTTTGCTTTCCATGTCAAACTTTAACATCCTTGAGACGGAAAAAAAGTTGATACAACAATTGTATAAAACACTAAAACAACGACCAATTAGACATCCGTCAAGAAAGTTTTGCTGGCACGTCTGAATGCCAATTTAAACATTTCCTCCGGCAATTTTACCAACAATAATTTGAAAAGGTTACGCGTAGAAAAAAACCTCACTAACTAATCTGCTCTAGCGAGTGAGGACCTTAGCAGTGTTGTGGCTATAACAAAAATGGCTACCGCTTCAGTCTTTGCTCTTTGCTTCTTTTGAAGTATTGGTGAAGAGGATTTAGATAAATTGCTTCCAAATTGAGATTTATAAGAGGACAATTAGATTATAAACCACTGGAAGGAGCATATGCCACTGGTTAATAATCTAATTATCCTCATATAATTCGATTGGTTCCCTGGCAGGGAACCAATCTAGAGTCGAAGGGATTAAATGTAGCTGACGCATGACGCAAAGCGCGGCGGGAAAACGCGTGATAGTCAGCTACGACTGCTTTTTGTCTTACTTCTGCCACTTCTGATTGAATGAAAAAGTGGCGCCATTTTTCTCAGCCAATAGTGTAGCGTAGTTATAACCGCCCGTGAAGGATTGCTATGTACCTGTAAGCCGAGGATAGACTCTCGTGTTTCTGTACCATGTCTCTTATGGTTACTTTTAATTCTCGCAGTCTGTTTTCCAAGGCTTCTTCTTTTTTCTCGTGCGAGTCCTCGAATCTGTCCTGACCATTACGTCGATGTACGATTGTAATGACTCCACCGAAAGCTGCTTCTCATTTGCCTTTCCACAGAATACCTGTGACAAGCAAAAATCGATATTCAGTCGGAAACAAGACCGTAGTATGTTCGGCGAAATATTCGTGAAAGCGAAGAAGCGAAAGCGTTAAGGCAAAAGCTGGACCAGAATTTTCTACCAAGTTTTTGGTAAATTGGCTATCGGTCAAAGTGGAAAAAATAAGTTCGGTAAACGGGACGTTGAAACAGTCCGCCCTGTCAGTTGAACTAAAACTTCTGTCAAATTTTTTTGAAAATTTGAGCACGATCAAAACTAGAGTTCCGTGAAAATTTGCAGTTAAACGAGAGCAAAAGCTTGAACTTTTGTGACGCATCATCAGCCGTGCCGTGCAAAATGACTGCCAAAGCCAATCGGAGGGCTCGTTATATGAACGTTTTTATGATGTTAAAAGGACTATATGGGGAAAAAACAAGAGCAGTTTATGATGCGAACCCAACAAAGTGCAATGACACGTCATCAGCCGTGCCGCGCAAAACGACTGCACAGCCAATCAGAAGGCTCGTTATATGAACTTTTCATGATGGGAAAGGACTTATGGGCAACAATAAGCAGCAAGTCTCACCGCTATATCGTGAATGTATTGCTGAAGTTCTGTTCGTGTATTCCGCGCTAAGTTCCTTTAGACGCAAGTCCAAGTTGTTGTGTTTTCTTCATACAGACGATGCTTGCTCACCGTTTGGCTAGAGATTTAATTCCTTTATCAATAGACAGAAACATGCGTTAGCCGCTACAATTTTCTGGTTTTGAGGCCTGATACTACCCTCTCCTGATCGCCTCAGGCTGGGGCCCGTTTTCTCGAAGGCCCCGGAAACTTTTCGGGTCCTTAAACCCTTTTTAGTTAATCTGTATCTAAAAACAGAGAGAGTGTATACGCCTGAAACTTTCTGTATGAAGAGAACCTCTCTTCCAATGTGTGAATAATTAAAACAGTTCCGCAATCATACTTGGAAAGTTTAAGATTTTGGTAAGGCCTTTCTGAGTGCGAAAACTTTTCGGGACCTTCGAGAAACGGAAGCCTGGGGCCCGTTTCTCGAAAGACTCGGTAACTTAACGGGCCCGAAATCAGATTTTGAAATCAAAATCTCGAGAAAAGAAGGGTGTGTTCTGAACTCTAATAAAGTCCTTTTGTTTCTTAGCTAATAACTTTACTGTGTAATATTCAAAGCTTTGAAACTCCCATCTGGAATAGAAAACAAAACAGCTTAATGGACCCGGTAAAACCGGGAGCTTCGAAAACGGCCCCCTGGTCCCCATTCTGTTCCGATTCATTTGTCCGGCCCTTTTTGGTGTTTTTACTATCGTAGTAAATCATTATTTCGAGGTTTCCTTCAAAACACAGTATCTTTAAACCTTTCAATCCTAGGAGCGATGGATATTTAAATTCTCCTTACAACACCAATATATTTACAAGCAGATTGGTGATAAGAATACGGAAAGTCATAAACTTTGAGACATTTCCAGTCCCCCTGACTGCCAAACTAATAGCAAATAATTTATTTGAAGATATGTTGTAATCCAAGAAAAATATTGTAACTGTTTTCGATTCACCAGTAAGTTCTTACAACTAACTTTGAATGAAATTTACAGCAGTCAATAAGGAGGAATCTGCATTCAGATCTTAGCAGTAAAAGGCTTTGAAACGACTAACCGCAGATTGATGTGCAAGTTTTCCGTTGAATATCCCGTAAAGATTCCTGGATTCTTTGAGTTCTCTTGTCAGTTTGGATCTACGAAAACAAATGTAATGGACACAATGCGTTCTCGTTCTTTCTGAAGAAAATAATACAAACAAAACTGCAACATGGAAATGTTTTTAATTCTTTCGTTTGTTCATTTGTATATTTGTTCCCATTCTTTTCGGAAGAGGGGAGAATTAGAGCACCCGTCTTCAAGTAGCTTAAAATAGGGAGTTTAAAGGGGCTCAGTCATGTTTGAAAAGCTTAGCTAAACTTTTTCAAATTCGTTGTTTGCAATCCGTGTCAATCTTCTCCATCCTTCACCATCCTTGTTCCTTTATGGTTTATTATTATCTCTTTGATGTTTTTCTATCTTTATAAAGTGTTATTTTTAGGTTTCCTTCAATTTAACGGTTATTTTTTTCGATGTTCAAAATAACTCAAGATGCCGTGACTGAGCCCCTTTAAGAAGCTACTACGGCGACGCCCGAAGGCAACGTCGATTAAATAATGAATTTATTATTGTAGCTACAAATCTCGGAATACTCTTACGTCATTTACTTTGTTCATCACTGTCAAAGCTATCACGAAACTGAATCTGGTGACACCGCTATAAATCTGAAATAGAATTTTAAAGGCTTAGCCGTCGAAGTTCACGTTCTTCGCACATCGCAGAATTTGGCCATTTCACGTTTTTGTTTTGCAGAGTGGCGGTAAAGAAATGTACCAAGAATTATAACGCACGTACACAGCTATTGTTCCCCTCATTAAACCTCTTGTTTAGGTTCGATTCATACGTCGCATTTCTGCCGTGTCCGAATGCAAATTGAAACAATAGATAATGAGATGATATGATTCATTATCTTTTGTTTTAATTGCATTCGGACACGCAGAAATGCGACGTATGAACCGGGCCCTAGCGACCGTGTGCCCCTGTTGCCGTTTCGCCGTTCGTGTGGTTATTCTTAGGCACCCGTCTCGACACTAAATCCGTTTTTCAAAGGGAAAACGGGAGCTGTTGTTTTGCCTCGCGTTTTGAGAGCAAAAAGATTTGCGTCACAACAACTATATCGTTTGTCGTATACCGTTTTTTTCGCCCGGTACCACACGTACAACGCCGTCTCACGTTTCGGAAAAACGCTGTTATAAAATACATCCCCCCCCCCCCCCAGTTGTCGCATACTCCAATGTTTACACTCGACGACGCTGCGACGGAGTTCAATATACTGGGCCCCGCGCAAATTGGTGCCATGTTTGGATATTCACGGTTGAGTAGACAACGTTGCGCCCGATCGTGATGGACGTCACCGTGATTCAGAATTCAGCACTCGTATTCTCACGTCCAACACTAAGAAAACAGCGTTTTTCAAAAAAGCTATCGTTGTCCAAAAGCATCCGTTTCCTAATCGCTCCACTCTGGAGAGCGTTTTTTCGAATGACTCCGTTTTCGGTGATCCGTTTGCGGCGGTTTTTGTAGTGTGG
>JAHPZR010046496.1:0-14084 GCA_019787425.1 Platygyra sinensis
ACCTTAAGAACGCAAGACTTGGCATAAAACATCGGGGACATCGCATATAGTTGAAAAATTCGGCGTTTTTCCCGAAACTTTCGAGACGACCATCGTTAAAAAATATCCTCTCCCTTACATAGTATGGACTTTCTTCAAGACACCTTCGATGAAGCCAAGGGCTGTGTCAAATTTTATTTGCCATTTCCGCAATAAATTCTTTACACCTTGCACTTTTCGTTAATTTTAATTCTTAGCAATTTTCAATCCATAGTTTTCACAACTAGACATTTCGCCGAAATGCTAACAACTATTAAAATCCTAGCAAGTGAAAGGGTTATGGGGTTGATTCCATCAGGAGGAGCCTCACTGTGTCAAAGTTAAGTTACAGAGTACCCCTGAGTTCTGTGCGATTTGGACAAAAACTGAATGACTACTGTATTGTCTTTCTCCCTCTTCCTCTTCCCTTGCCAAACCAGCTTTGCCTCTCATTTAACTTGCAGAACATTAGACACTGGCTGTGAATCTAAACTAGATTCACTAGGTTCAGAGTTATTGCCACCAGCCGCTGGCGCAAATGCTTTTAGGGAGTGCTGCATCAGTAGAACTTTTTGATCATCGCGCAAGTAACAAGGCATCTCCCATTGATCATGTCAGCGTATTTATGGTCAGTTTCAAATCTACCATGTTGGAAAACCTTACTCGTGGTGGTTGAGTGTTGCTAAGGCTGCCTTTCATCAGTTTCATAGATGTGCTAGTTACTTCAAGCCCGAAATTGGAACAGAAATCGCAAGCCTCTGCACGTTATTAAAATTCAATATTTCGACCAGTAACATCACGGGAAGGCAAGCATTACGACTGAAATACGCTGTGTTGACAGAAGCAAGAGCGTTGCTTCTCACTTGGTTGAAGTGCTTATGAACGGCCACAGCAAGCTAAATATGGCAGTTTCTTGACCAACCGAAAGAATCGAACAAAGTTTTTAAGCATGAAGGTGAAAGAAAATGTCCAAAGCTAACCGAAACAGGAAGCTGTTCTTGATTCCTTCAGGCAGAGTCATTGCGCGGTTTAAAGCCTCAAAAGAACCCATATTGCTTAAAGGTAATACGATTCAAACTCGGACCTTGTGTCTTTGTATGCAGAAGGCTCTTCTGTTTCATAAAAGCACAAAAGTCTTTTCAAACATTCCATTGTATGATCGTTGTTGATTTTTGGATCAAACACATCCAATGGACTCTCAGACAGCTTGTAGCCCGATAAAATGTGAAACCTGCAAGTTTTCTCGAAGATTTCCACGACAGGCTTTCCAGTGATTCTTTGCACTACTAAGTCTTGTCTTATGGCTCTTATTCGATCAAACACAAACCCGTAAAATCATTTGCCGTGAGTAGACCGAATCTTTGGACGCAATTTCGTCAATCAAGTAATTCATCGTCCCTAAAGCACGTCAGCTGGTCGTAGATCTGAGGGATCAATGGATTTTCCAGCTGCAGATCGTGAAAACTCTTTAACTACTGCCCGCGAGTCTGCTTTCAGTCTTTCTTGTTGGGAAGAGCTGTTTGACGTTGGACATTGTGTTGGAGAAGACGTGAAGGCAAGTTGTCTCAAGAAGTGCATGTCTCCGCTGCTTCTCACGAGACGCAATTTCCCGTGGAGGGCACATCTGCATGCATGTTCCCCGAATGAGATTTTTGCTTGATTCTGTCATTTTAGCAGACTTTCTCCTGGGTATAATGTGAATAACAAAATCTGGTGCTAACGGTCCGCCATTTTGAATGTATTTGATTAGAGAAATCCGCTGGCAAAAATATTAGTGCCTGCCCGCTTAGGCAACCACTCGAAAACAAAACAATGGCGGGCGAGGATGTCAAACAAAATGTTTAATACTATAATCGACTTTGTGGGCCTTGTGGCGAATTACTTTGAGGAAATGGCCACACATATTGAACAACACCACATCTAAAGGAGCAGGAAATTATATTGGCGAAACCAAACAACAACTGAGAGACGGTAGGATTGTTTTTATTTACTAAATGAGAGATACATGCATATATGCTTGTAAGCTGACATGTGTAGTACAAAATGAAGGTGCAACGTATGTCAATGTCATTCATATCTTTTGATTCTTATGGTGTGAAGGATTTGGAGTATACAATTATCCCAATAAATTCTTCAGATATGAAGGAGAGTGGAGCAAGGGAAGAAACATGGTGAGTTTTGTGAGGTAACAGTCAATTCTGATTCACTCGATAGCCTCGCAGCTCCCTCAAGCTTGAGCTCCAAATTTCATTGGCGAGAATGAGAGTCGCATCCTTTGTTTTAGGGCTAGGGTCCATTGTTTCAGTTGGTTTGTTCATTTGTTAAACCTCAAGGGTGGTCTCCAATCAGTTGAGACCTTGTAAGAGCTGCGAGGTGACCCAATTCACTGGACGAGAGTACTTATTAAATGATTTTTAAACTTTACTGTTTTGTTGGTCTTGTTAAGCGCTTTTGAACTTTAAGGATGCTAGCCCTATATAAATATTTTATTATTAGTATTATTATTATTAGTATTATTATTTTTATTAGTATTATTATTATTATTATTATTATATTATTATTATTATTATATTATTATTATTATTATTGTTATGTATTGTACCCTCATCAAAAAACCTCCGCTGCCTTGCGGCTATATTCATTCATGGAAAAGGCTTCAGGAGTAAACCTGGAGGAAAAATCAGGAGTCGGAGCCCCTAAGGCAGCTCGCAAGTTGTATCCAACTCGTTCTGGCAGCTCCTGCGACGGCACTGGTCCCAAACTGTAACGACCCTGTTGTTCCTTTGGCCCCATCAGTGACGTGGAGAGGGGGACATGATACATGGGCAATAGCCTGTTCTCCATAAAACACTGCCCAGGCTAGCATCCGCTTACACCCACACACCAACACACCTCGCACTACACCTGGAGAGGGACACTCAGCTACGCCCATGGTGTCGACACAACACGGAGAACGGCAGTCTACCGGAGATAAGCTACTGCTCGATTGGCGTAGAGTGTAGTGCCAGGGTCGTTCTCGTCGGTGGGAGAGCTAATTTCTGTAGTCGGACCAGAATGACGCGAGCAAAAACTTTGCCCACAATGCTGAGTAGGGAGATGCCCTGTAGTTGTTGCAGTCACTGCGTTCTCCCTTGTTTTTGTAGAGGGTGACAATCTTAGCATCCCTCATGTCTTGTGGTATGGCCCCTTCGTTCCAGCACTCACAGAGCACTTCATGTAAAGGCTGTAATAGTGTAGTCTTGCAGTGTTGATCAGGTCAGGGGGGATCCTGTCCACTGCCTGGAGCTTTCCTTGAGGCCAAGTTGTTGATAGCCTTGCTGAGTTCGTCAATAGTGGGTTTGTTGAGAAGACCAGATGGCAGTCTACAATGCCTGCGTCATCAGTACACTGCTATACGGTGGCGAGACAGGACGACATATGCCAGACAAGAAAGGACGCCTGAACACCTTCCATATGAGAAGCCTCCGCCGCATCCTGGGAATTTCGTGGCAAGACAAGGTTCCAAACACAGAGGTATTGTCTTGTGCGGGTCTGCCGCATGTTTACCTACTCAGGCAACGCAGACCCCGCTGGCTGGGCCACGTCAATCGCATGCCAGACGGCCGCTTCCGAAAGACTTACTGTATGGTGAGCTGGCCACTGGAAGCAGACGCACTGGATGCCCACAGTTGCGATACCGTGACATTGTGAAGCGTGACATGAAGGCTGTGGATATTGACACAGAGACCTGGGAAAAACCTTGCCAGCTGATCGCGTCACAATGGAGAGGAGCCGTGACCAAGCACCTCAAAACAGGAGAAGACAAGCTGACACAAGCCGCCACAGAGAGGCGGTGTCCGCAGAAAGCTTGCGTCAGCTCTGTCCAACAGTCAGCATACACATGCAAACACTTGCAACAAGCAACTGCCATTCCGCATCGGTCTTCACAGTCATAGTCGCCAATGCTCCAGTCTAGCACACAATTAGGATGGCTTACCCTGACCCTGACCGAAGGAGGCCCTACTACTATTGTATTGTTATTGTTATCGTTGTCGTTGTCGTTGTCGTTGTCGTTGTCGTTGTCGTTGTCGTTGTCGTTGTCGTTGTCGTTGTCGTTGTTATTATTATTATTATTATTATTATTATTGTATTTCCCCAACTATAAATATTTTTGCTATAATTGTATTTTTGTTATTCAGCAATTATAACTGATTCTTACTGTATTGGCCAATTCTCTTGGTGTCTGAGGGTGAGGAGAAGTGCAGGAAAGCCTCTTATTCTTGTACTTGAAACATCCATTCACATAATTATTTATCTCTTCCTATTCAGTGATAACGTTAGTAGCAAAATCCCTAAACTTCTTTTTGCAGCAGATCTTTGAATAAAGTGTTCAGTTTCTCTTGCTACTACTCTCTAAAATGGATTTAAGGTGGCCGAACACAGTTTTCAAGTCCCTATGCCTAATTCACCATAACTTTAAAACTGTTATGCTTTGGCGCCCATTTTTTGCAAGAGTCAAGGTTAACCACAGTTCTAAAAATTTATTCTCACATTTTGACTAGGTGTGTGCTGTTGCCATGGCAATGGGGCTGGTTAAAAACAAGGCTTAAGTAATGGTTCTTGTTTATTAAAAAAAATCCAGTCGTTAGATTGTTTTCTTATTTTGCATACTAAGATTGACATAATCCCTGCTGTCAACACGGTTCTAATAAAATTTTGACATAGGCGATTTTCATAATTCGCGTTAATCGTTTTCTGTATTATTAAAAATTCCCTATGTCAAAATTCAGATTCTTTTGATAGATCATCACGTGGTCTCTGATCTATTTTTCTGCTAAATTTCTTGAAATTCTAACGACTGGATCGTTAGAAATTGGCATGTTTCTGCTAAAGCAATCGGTCTCAATTTTTCGAGCAACTGCGCATGCGTTGCATTTAACTGGGTTCTTTCGGTAACAAACAAAAGCTGAAAATTGCTGGGTTCTTTGCATCGTTACGTTTTCTAACATACCTTTGTAATAGGAGACTAAAGCCATCAATACACTGTGATCAATTATAGAGAAAAATAACACAGATAGTTCGGGTGTTGAGTAAATAAAATGATCGCTCTACTGACGGCATGTTTGTTCTTTGAAATCCTTGTGCACGTGCTAAATATTGCATCAGCAAAAGCACGCGCGAAAAACTGTGTCTGCCACCTTAAATATTATTTACAACCTATGGTGCCATCCTGTTCAGTAATTAATGCACTGCACAGTTGGTTTCTGAGTTTGATAACCAGTCAGCCTACAGGTTGAGTAGTGCCCTGTACAGTCATAATTAAGGTGGGTCATGCAATGGCCCTCCCAGTGTTGTGTGACCACTCAAGTAACAGCTGTAACAGAAACTACAAGTTAGGTAGATCAATTATTATAGAAATACAGTAGAGTATGACAACTTTGGTATGGTCTCTGATATGTAACAATATTATCTTTTAAAGCGTCATGGCAAACTTGTCATGGCAGATGGCAGCTTTTATGAAGGACAGTTTATTGATGGTGAAATCCAAGGACATGGAATATTTCGCGCTGGGCTGCAACAAAGAATGAATACACAGGTCAGTTGTAAAAGGGGAACTGAATGGCCATGGAATCATGATTTATGGTGATGGATCTCGATATGAGGGGAGAGTGGTTGGAAAATTGTAGAGAAGGTAAGTTTGTTGTGAAAGGATGCTGTTGTGCGTGATTGTACCTCCTCAATTTAAAGATGTTCTCGGGCTTTTAAAAAAGTAACAGAACTGCATAAATTTGCAAACACAGGATAATACTAAAAGACAAAATGTCATACACTCCTAAAGACAAGTGACTTGATCCCACAAAGGGGAACTTCTGTTAGAAAAATTGCATTGAACCCCTAAAGGAAACCTATCTGGGTGTGGCTTTCTGACCCCTAAAAGATACCACTTAAAATGGAATAAGCTTGATTACCAGCCATAGTTTCAAAAACGAGCTCAGGCTAGTAGACTGGACTTGAGAGACTGGGCAGAAGTTGAGCCTAAATTAGAAAAATCATTGAGTGTTTTTATAATTTATTATCTCTTTGAGTACACCCTAAAAAATACATTTTGTCATGAACACTGTGAGTGGGAACAGACGGAATCTTTGCTTTCTACCTCTAAGTGAGGTAATAGGGAGTTTACGAAACCACGACAGTGACGGCGAGGACATTGATGACAAAAACGAATTTATAGTTTGGGGAAATACAATAATAATAATAATAATAATAATAATAACAACGACAACGACAACGACAACGACAACGACAACGACAACGACAACCGACAACGACAACGACAACGACAACGATAACATAAACAATACAATAGTAGTAGGCCTCCTTCGGTCAGGGTCAGGGTTAAGCATCCTAATTGTGTGCTAGACTGGAGCATTGGCGACTATGACTGTGAAGACCGATGCGTGAATGGCAGTGCTTGTTGCAAGTGTTGCATGTGTATGCTGACTGTTGGACAGAGCTGACGCAAAGCTTTCTGCGGACCCGCCTCTCTGTGGCGGCTTGTGTCAGCTTGTCTTCTCCTGTTTTGAGGTGGCTTGGTCACGGCTCCTCTCCATTGTGACCGATCAGCTGCAAGGTTTTCCAGGTCTCTGTGTCAATATCCACAGCCTTCATGTCACGCTTCACAATGTCACGGTATCGCAACTGTGGGCATCCAGTGCGTCTGCTTCCAGTGGCCAGCTCACCATACAGTAAGTCTTTCGGAATGCGGCCGTCTGGCATGCGATTGACGTGGCCCAGCCAGCGGGGTCTGCGTTGCCTGAGTAAGGTAACATGCTAGGCAGACCCGCACAAGACAATACCTCTGTGTTTGGAACCTTGTCTTGCCACGAAATTCCCAGGATGCGGCGGAGGCTTCTCATATGGAAGGTGTTCAGGCGTCTTTCTTGTCTGGCATATGTCGTCCATGTCTCGCCACCGTATAGCAGTGTACTGATGACGCAGCATTGTAGACTGCCATCTTGGTCTTCTCAACAAACCCACTATTGACGAACTCAGCAAGGCTATCAACAACTTGGCCTCAAGGAAAGCTCCAGGCAGTGACAGGATCCCCCCTGACCTGATCAAACACGCAAGACTACACTATTACAGCCTTTACATGAAGTGCTCTGTGAGTGCTGGAACGAAGGGGCCATACCACAAGACATGAGGATGCTAAGATTGTCACCCTCTACAAAAACAAGGGAGAACGCAGTGACTGCAACAACTACAGGGCATCTCCCTACTCAGCATTGTGGGCAAAGTTTTTGCTCGCGTCATTCTGGTCCGACTACAGAAATTAGCTCTCCCACCGACGAGAACGACCCCTGGCACTACATCTACGCCAATCGAGCAGTAGCTATCTCCGGTAGACTGCCGTTCTCCGTGTTGTGTCGACACATGGGCGTAGCTGGAGTGTCCTCTCCAGGTGGTAGTGCGAGGTGTTGTTGGTGTGTGGTGTAAGCGGATGCTAGCCTGGGCAGTGTTTTATGGAGAACAGGCTATTGCCCATGTATCATGTCCCCCCTCTCCACGTCACTGATGGGGCCAAAGGAACAACAGGGTCGTTACAGTTTGGGACCAGTCCGGTCGCAGGAGCTGCCAGAACGAGTTGGATACAACTTCGAGCTGCCTTAGGGGCTCCGACTCCTGATTTTTCCTCCAGGTTTAGCTCCTGAAGCCTTTTCCATGAAGGAATATAGCCGCAAGGCAGCGGAGGTTTTTGATGAGGGTACAATACATAACAATAATAATAATAATAATAATAATAATAATAATAATAATAATAATAATAATAATAATAATACTAATAAAAATAATAATACTAATAATAATAATACTAATAATAAAATATTTATATAGGGTCTAGCATCCTTAAAGTTCAAAAGCGCTTACAAGACCAACAAAACAGTAAAGTTAAAAATCATTTAATAAGTACTCTCGTCCAGTGAATTGGGTCACCTCGCAGCTCTTACAAGGTCTCAACTGATTGGAGACCACCCTTGAGGTTTAACAAAAGAAACAAACAACTGAAACAATGGACCCTAGCCCTAAAACAAAAGGGATGCGACTCTATTCTCGCCAATGAAATTTGGAGCTCAAGCTTTGAGGGAGCTGCGAGGCTGGCATCGAGTGAATCAGAAATTGACTGTTACCTCACAAACTCACCATGTTTCTTCCCTTTGCTCCACTCTCCTTCATATCTGAAGAATTTATTGGGATAATTGTATACTCCAAATCTCTTCACACCATAAGAATCAAAAGATATGAATGACATTGACATACGTTGCACCTTCATTTTGTACTACACATGTCAGCTTACAAGCATATATGCATGTATCTCTCATTTAGTAAATAAAAACAATCCTACCGTCTCTCAGTTGTTGTTTGGTTTCGCCAATATAATTTCCTGCTCCTTTAGATGTGGTGTTGTTCAATATTGTGGCCATTTCCTCAAAGTAATTCGCCACAAGGCCCACAAAGTCGATTATAGTATTAACATTTTGTTTGACATCTCGCCCGCCATGTTTGTTTTCGAGTGGGTTGCCTAAGCGGGCAGGCACTAATATTTTTGCCAGCGGATTTCTCTAATCAAATACATTCAAAATGGCGGACCGTTAGCACCAGATTTTGTTTATTCACATTATACCCAGGAGAAAAGTCTGCTAAAATGACAGAATCAAGCAAAAATCTCATTCGGGGAACATGCATGCAGATGTGCCCTCCACGGGAAATTGCGTCTCGTGAGAAGCAGCGGAGACTGCACTTCTTTGAGACACTTGCCTTCACGTCTTCTCCAACACAATGTCCAACGTCAAAACAGCTCTTCCCAACAAGGAAAGACTGAAAGCAGACTCGCGGGCAGTAGTTAAAGAGTTTTTCACGATCTGCAGCTGGAAAATCCATTGATCCCTCAGATCTACGACCAGCTGACGTGCTTTTAGGGACGATGAATTACTTGATTGACGAAATTGCGTCCAAAGATTCGGTCTACTCACGGCAAATGATTTTACGGGTTTGTGTTTGATCGAATAAGAGCCATAAGACAAGACTTAGTAGTGCAAAGAATCACTGGAAAGCCCTGTCGTGGAAATCTTCGAGAAAACTTGCAGGTTTCACCATTTTATCGGGCTACAAGCTGTCTGAGAGTCCATTGGATGTGTTTGATCCCAAAAATCAACAACGATCATACAATGGGAATGTTTGAAAAGACTTTTGTGCTTTTATGAAACAGAAGAGCCTTCTGCATACAAAGACACAAGGTCCGAGTTTGAATCGTATTACCTTTTAAGCAATATGGGTTCTTTTGAGGCTTTAAACCGCGCAATGACTCTGCCTGAAGGAATCAAGAACAGCTTCCTGTTTCGGTTAGCTTTGGACATTTCTTTCACCTTCATGCTTAAAAACTTTGTTCGATTCTTTCGGTTGGTCAAGAAACTGCCATATTTAGCTTGCTGTGCCGTTCATAAGCACTTCAACCAAGTGAGAAGCAACGCTCTTGCTTCTGTCAACACAGCGTATTTCAGTCGTAATGCTTGCCTTCCCGTGATGTTACTGGTCGAAATATTGAATTTTAATAACGTGCAGAGGCTTGCGATTTCTGTTCCAATTTCGGGCTTGAAGTAACTAGCACATCTATGAAACTGATGAAAGGCAGCCTTAGCAACACTCAACCACCACGAGTAAGGTTTTCCAACATGGTAGATTTGAAACTGCCATAAATACCGCTGACATGATCAATGGGAGATGCCTTGTTACTTGCGCGATGATCAAAAGTTCTACTGATGCAGCACTCCCTAAAAGCATTTGCGCCAGCGGCTGGTGGCAATAACTCTGAACCTAGTGAATCTAGTTTAGATTCACAGCCAGTGGTCTAATGTTCTGCAGTAAATGAGAGGCAAAGCTGGTTTGGCAAGGAAGAGGAAGAGGGAGAAAGACAATACAGTAGTCATTCAGTTTTTGTCCAAATCGCACAGAACTCAGGGGTACTCTGTAACTTAACTTTGACACAGTGAGGCTCCTCCTGATGGATCAACCCCTAACCCTTTCACTTGCTAGATTTTAATAGTTGTTAGCATTTCGGCGAAATGTCTAGTTGTGAAAACTATGGATTGAAAATGCTAAGAATTAAAATTAACGAAAGTGCAAGGTGTAAAGAATTTATTGCGGGAAATGGCAAATAAAAATTTGACACAGCCCTTGGCTTCATCGAAGGTGTCTTGAAGAAAGTCCATACTATGTAAGGGAGAGGATATTTTTAACGATGGTCGTCTCGAAAGTTTCGGGAAAAAACACGCCGAATTTTTCAACTATATGCGATGTCCCCGATGTTTTTATGCCCAAGTCTTAGCTGTTCTTAAGGTTCCCCCACTCAAACCATCTGTGTCTTGCAACGTCCTATAGAGGAGTGTATCTTGTGCTTGTCCTTACTGTATGTCAAAAATTTCACATCAATCACGCAAAGGAACGTTGTTACACACGGTGCACCATATGACAAGTGCCAAGGCGCTGGGAAGAAAAATAACTAACCTTGTATTCCGTTTGCCTTTTTTTATTTTGGCAAGACTACTGGTATGACAAAAAATTTGACGGAAAACTGGCCGTGAGCTGCGTGGGCACGGTCGATAAAGACCTTACAGGAAGTGGGTCATGCAAGGAATAAATCACGAAAACATTACACCCAAATACATATGGCACTTTTTTCATGATTATTTCTACAGAACCCACTTTCACACTCATGTTATGTGAAAGCAATCGTCGTTCATTTTCTTAGGGAATTTATGGCCAAAGATATTCTGTACAAACGACAGGGATATTGCTAAATCGTGGTTTAGCGCTTATTGCTAAAGAACGCGAGGAATGGAGTAAAAAGTGCCCTTTCGGCTTTTAAGTCCCCAAGTCCCTCAGCTTACAGTAAACCGCAGAACTTAAGATGCCAACATCAGATGACAAGCGTTTCAACGACTTTGGTTTTGTCGCTTTTCATCTTCGTCATTGTCGTTATTATCACGCTTACAGTGTCGTTCGTCATACACCAATCACAAAGCCGCATTTGTGTAATCAATTTAATACAGTTTTTACAGATCAGTCACACAGTTGTGATCACCCCGAGGTGCATTGCGCCAGCACAATTCGCGATCCACTTTTCACCCTCATGACGTCGCATCCTCCATGTAAGGTTAGCATATCTACTTCGCCCCTCTTTCCAGATTCCTCGTCCCAGGACATTGGTTGTACCAAAGCAGGAGCGCTTAACCTTGCCCGGCTTCACAAACTAAAAACTTGCTCTGTTACAGTTTCGTCTACTGAGACTGATTGTTCGAATTAATATCCTTCCCCACGAAAAGTTCTTCAACCCCCCCCCCCCCCGCATCGCGACTGCCCCAAAAAAAAAAAAAAAAAATGCGGTTTCCTCCTCACCTCGGTGGCGTTGTTTCAGAAAAACAGAATGGTGAGGTACCTAGGACAGTGAGAAAAATCGGAACATGTAGCTCTCTTTTTGAGGGTTGGGGGGGAGGGGAGGAATACTTTGGTACAAGCATAAAGCGCGCCCTTCCGTTGCCCTTGTTCAAAAACATATTTAGAGTTGTAGCTCCTGATATAAAGGCCTGACCGAAGGGAGACGCAAAGAGTGTCCTATAAAAACTTGCATGGCTTGACGAGTTATCTTCACCCGCCCATGCTCGCAAATTGCGTTTGACTTCATCAATTTCTTGTCTTCCCCCGGGCAAAAACTATCTTGTGGTTTTTTCAAATCCTCTACGTTTAATACTGCTAATTGCGATCTCGCCACCTTTCAAGTTTATCGTAGTCCCGACCACAGTGAACGCAAAGTCACATGTCAGGTGTATGCGAAACAGGGCAAGATCTTGGCCAAGCGTAGTTCCATAGTATGACCTACCAAAAAAAAAAAAACAAATTATACACGAATTACTTTTGTATCTTTCCACAACAAAAGCGTGGGATGTTCAGAAAGCTGGTCGTTCGTGTTTTGACACCCCTAGCCTACAAAACACAGTCGAATTTTGCATAACGTTTGCCCTGAATATCCTGCAACTCGCTTCCGCAGCGCCCTTTTATAAGTTTTAGAGATCCTGTAAAAAGCACCTGCCATAAAAGACACGTGCTTTTGTCTGACGTCCTCACATTTCCCGGCAGCATCTCTTCTCAATCGCCCTCCTTACCCACAGTAGACATCATAATGAGCGTGGGTAAGGCCCACCTCGCTGATATCTCACAACCTATGAAGAGACAAGCCACACTCACTGAAGCGTACCTGGATAGTTTTGATTTTACCTCGCTTCCCGTAATTCGTCAAACATGTAGCGCGGTCTAAACACCTTTGAGTTGTTGTGGCTGTCAGAGGTTTTCAGATCGTGACTTCGCCACTCACTGCGGGACTGCGGCACAGGCGGCACTTGGCGGCATGGCAGTCCATCAAGACTATTTCTCAGGACTTCATTATTCATCGAGGCCTGACTCGACTCCCAGTCGGCTTCATGAAGCGACACCGGCAAGCGCGCCCCCGAGGGTGGAAGAGCAGAGGACTCTCTCCACCTTGTGCTCACCTGGTTCCTTTCGCGGGATCGCATTCTGCCCTGCGCTGTATCTCTTGGCATGGAGCACGACTGGGGACGAGTCATGCACGGGAACATGGCAAGGAGATTATGGCACGACGCCATCATGGCCGGGTGATTCTGAAGTCGCTCCCAGACTGCTGTCCCTTTTCTTCGGATTAGACGTTAACGCTTGGATGGAAATTAAAATTATGGCTGTGCAACTGCTGTCCTAGACAGTGGAGATGCGAACGGCTACAGGGAAGAAAGCAAACCTGGTGTACCTCATAGCCAAGGGTACAATTCTGCGCCAGTGGAACACGGGAGTACACCGTGCCCGGGGGGGAGGGGGTGGGGGGTTACTTGACCCATGTTTTGGGTATAGGGGTGCCGCCGAGGGTTTGAAATCCTGACCTGTTTAGGACAAAATACGCTAAAAACTCTACCCTGTGTAGGACAGGAACCTCCACTTAAGATCCTGTTTAGGACAAGCGACAAAATGACACTCGCTGGTTTTACAGAATTTACACTGTTTTAATAAGTCATTCAAATCCGAGAAATCATGCTCGATGCGTCTAAAACCAAGTTGCTGCGTCTCTACACTTGAACTAAACAAAAAGCTGTCAAGCAATTAAGTCTAACTAGCGTACAAAAAATGGTGATTTTTTAATACAATCAAAGAGAATGATTCTTCTAATGTATAATAATAAGTGGAACGTATTTTTTAAGGGTAATTTCATTTTGATTAAAGCACTAATAGAACTTTACAGAGAAAAATATCCCTAAACAATATATAACCAGCGGGATCCCTCATGTACTGCGCGACACAGTGACCATTCTTTCATTGCGTTATCCAAGACAAAGAAACTGGACCTAACCATATGTCGGTTTACTCAGTTGATATTGGGCAAATCAGGGAAAAAATGCGTCGTTTTTCAGCCGCTCGATCGCATGCTCTTTCAACTTCTCGCAGGCTCCGGGTCGCTGGCTAAGAAGAGAAAGAGACTGCTCGCAGTCTGGTTAAAGTCTCTCGGCTCGTAATACCATACCCTGTTTAGGACAGTTTCTAACCTGTTTAGGACAGAGGCAAGTCGAATTGTATACCCTGTTTAGGACAGCGAGGCCAAAAAACCATACCCCTATCCAGCGGCATCGTCCCCGTTATATGCCCAAATAAGGGCAGTACCCCCCCCCCCCCCTGCGACACCGTGGCTGCTGCGAACGTGGAGAATATGGCAGCTTGCCTGTAGCATCATATTTCATCAACAGAAGGAGGTCTTTTGTAATTTTCCGTCTGCGACGCAGGCTAACACTATTAGAGTTATGGTCTATTGATTGTGTTTATCCAAGTTTAAAAACATTTCATAATTTTTTTTAAAACGGACTACCTGTAAGGCTTACACTATGTTCAATCTGTCCCACAGACATCCGAGTAACCCCCCCCCCCTCCCCCCCACTTATGCAATTCGTCTTTTCACGCGCCTTTAAAACTGGATC
>JAHPZR010046500.1:0-19798 GCA_019787425.1 Platygyra sinensis
CACTAAACTTACCTTCAAAAACTCGGATAACCCATTTTGTGTTGTCTTTGGTGTTTTTCGCCTCTGCTCTCGTTATGACTTCGTCCATTTCAGCACTTGACAGGCTTACAAACCTTTGGTTGCTTTTTTTGTTGTTGCTTGCCGGTCGCGGCTCGGTGTTTTCATCGGCAACTTGTACATGTTCCGAAATTCCACTTTCTACCACCGAGTTAACTGTGTCATTACGAATAGCATTTTCTATCTCAATTGAAGCTAACAGCTCGTTTTCATTTTCGTCTTCCAAATCATACAAGACGTCTGGGTCACACAAAATCCCGAGGGAGAAATCCGGAAATAGGCCGGCCATTTTACAGATGGGTCGATGGCGCGACACCATTTACCCGTACTTTATTCTCTGATAAAGGACGCTATTTCAGCCAATCAGAGCGCGCGTTATATGGAAACTTTATTATAAATATAAATAGACTTATGATCATTATAGTAAGACTCCAGGGTACTTGCTGATTGTACACATAATGTGGCACATTGATACAAACATGATCTATCTGTGTATGGTAGTCGGTAGTATACAGGTTAATCAACTGATTGTATCTTATGTCTGTTATAAGATATTTTGTTGGAGCCTTTTGTTCTGTATTTTTCTGCATTAGATCAATATATTTGAAATTTCTAAGCAATAGAGTTAGAATTGTAAGTTCTGTTAATACCGAGTTGTGACTTCAGATAAGTTAGAGTATCAATTCACTTTCAAATGGTAACTTTAGATTTTGAGCGATAGATACCAATGACATATTTGGAATTGGTTGAGTTAAAACTAACTATTCAGTTTGTACATTTCCCCCGGGAGGGAGGGGGTACTTGACAAAGTTTAATACGGGGAGGCTCTGCCCCGAGGTCTAACCCCTTACCCTTTCATATAACATTTTGGCGGAAAAGGTACCCCTTCTATATACCTTTTATTGAAAAAGGTACCCCTTTCACATACCTACTTTAGAAAGTCTTGTTCTCATTTTCATGTGGTGCTTAATAAATAAACTGATTCAGCCATAAGCGGCGTCTATTCGAAATATTTTAATTAAAGGCCCTTGTAAATACCTAAATGACCGATTTCCCTACCCTTTTATATACCTAAACTTGTGAAATCCCTACCCTTTCGTATACCTGAAGCCTGAAAAAGGTACCCCTTTCGGGCGGAGCCTCCCCGTATAGGCCATTATAGAGAGTACCCCCCCCCCCGGTACATTCATTTGATTCACATTAGAATTACCACGGCCAGTCGAGGGTTGCCATAATGCCAACTATACGAGAGACTTGTTATCACCATTTTCAGAACAAACGACATCCATAACACCGATAATATAAATTGCCAACTTAACAGAAAGAAGTGAACTCCGCAAAAACAACAACCAAAAATGACACGAAATGGCGAACGATTAGAAAAACATGTTCTTTGTCGTGCGACTACTTTCGGAATCGAGCAGTTTCCGAGCGAAAGAATCTATATTACCAGTACTCAAAAGTGCTCTTATAGCATATTTTTAAAGAAAAAAAAACACAACGATACCTTGGCTTCCAGATGACATGGCATCCCTCCTCCGGACTGCTGTCGATAGACATCCTAGCTTTTAAGATTCACGTCGCTTTAGACTTTAAGAAAAGTCCTTCGTCTTGTTTATTCAAGCTTTATTCAGTACCCGCCGGACGAATGACTTCTCCTACTTGATTGGCACCAATTTTAGCGAGCCAAAAACGGGTCGCTGCGCTTTAACCAATCAGTGGTCCCCTAGATATCCCTTGGGGACCGAATTGTTAAACTATGCTCAACGAAACGTGACGTGCAGTTAAACCCATTAAAGCATTCTCGTCCCCAGAGGCCGCGATCCTTTTGGTCAGTTACGGGGATCACGACCTCTGGCCCGGTCCAACGACATTCCGGTTTTGAATGGCTTTGTAAACACAATAGATTGAGACCAGAACCAATGACATTTGTCAGACTCGGCTCTGAGCATGCGCAGAGTGACGGGAAGTCCGTGAAAAGCGGACTTCCGGAGTTGGACCTGGCCAGAGGTCGGGATCCCCGTAACTGACCAAAAGGATCGCGGCCTCTGGGGACGAGAATGCTATTAAAGAAGCTTCAAAGGGCCCGCGCACGGAATATCATACATATATTGCATCATTACCAGAAGAAAAGTGGAAGCATATCTGTCTGTAAGAAATGTGTTTGTTTCTGCGCTAACCGGAGCTGGGAAAAGTTCGACTTCTGAGCTAGCTAGAATCTTACGAACTACAGTTTCGTTTTTGTCTGCGCAATTTCGGCCCAAAATGTTTGTCAAAAGTGAACCTTCGCCACTATATAGCTCCTTTTCGGCGATCAATTCAAGATTCAAACAAGCTTTGGTCAATTTTCGTTTAAAATCTTTCTTCGTAATCACTTCAGTACATAGTAAACAAATTTGCTCTTTCGATCGACGCTGGAGAAACGTACACACACTCGATTATTTTGGTCGATCGGCGGGAACCGATTCTTTCGGCCATTCAAATGCAATCTGAGACACCAGTTACAAGTCACGCCACTCCTCATTTTTGGCGCGAAACGCAAATGAAAACCCTTCAAGCGAGACAAGTCGACCTCTCCCGACTTCTTCGCTTGCTCGACCGCTTCGCGGCTATATTCCACCCTAAAATTCATGAGGTCGACTTGCAGCAAGTCTAACGTTGCTTTTACCCGGGCTTTTAGGATTGCGACGTCGATTTGTATTTGTAGCAGCTAGTGTTCCTTAGCGTAACAACTGTCCGAGTTTCAACCAACGAAGGAATTCCTGTCTACAGATCGAACGAAAAACCATCGTCGACCGACTCTTCGACCTCCGTGACGAGTTCCACCATTTTGTTGCACAAAAATTTACCGAGTGAGTGAGTGCCATAATAAGGGTCCCAACTAAGCTCATGGATGTGACGTCACATTTATGAGGAAAAAATGAAGTTCTATTTTACCCAGGAATCTCGCGACACTTTAAAATCATTTCCTCTCTTGATCACTTTTAAAGCTAATGCAAAACTAAATCCAGAACACAGCGGTCACTGCAGTTGAAATAAAATTCCAAAAATTAGCCGTCTTGGTTCAAGTCCGAAGCACTTGGTTATTTCAAGTTGCTGTCTTGTAGAGAACAGCAAAGAAATCTACCAAGAATTATAACGCACGTGCACCGCCATTGTGCTGCCATTAATTCATTTTTTTTTTCAGTCACGCTCTCGTTACGTTGCCGTCGTTGCTTCCTAAACTCCTCACTAGCGGCTCGCATTATCGCCGCCTTGCCTGACGCACGTCACGCTCAGTTACGCTCGCACTCCTACTTGTTTTGCTTCTTTCCCAGGGATTTTCGAGCAAAAGAGAGATCAACTGCTGGCAGTCTAGTAGCGGCCGGTTTCCTTTTCATAGCCTAGTATTAGAATAAGGCATTTATAAAAAGAGTTATATGGACCGGACGAAGGAATTAGCCAACAGAAGTCTTGAGAGGTCGAGTAAAAGAATTCGTCGGAAAAATTGGTTGATCGTCCTTCTTTTGGAAGATTAATTCAAACTGCTTTATGAAATGCAAATTTTTATTTCAGGGAAGCTAACCAAGACTTTCCTTCGACCTAATGAAGACGCAAGCATCGTACTGTTGTATCCATAGCGCGAGCTTTTGTTTTTGGCAGGATCGGAATTCCTAGTGTTAATACATCTTCTACTTAGTGCTGAGATGGAAAGAATAAGACGACAAATAGTATGAATTTTTTATCAGTGTAGCGCGACATCTCGGACAAAACATAAGAAATATTTAAAATGGAGCTGTCCTTTATTGCCAGAAATTCCTGCTAGTAAAACATGATTAGCGACTACGATAAACCTTGTTTTATTATTGAGCTCAATAGGCTAGTTTCGAATTGTGCAGAAACAAAAGAACAGAGTCGAGGTTCAGGGGAATAATTAGCATTTTGTATTGTTCATAACAAAGGAAAATGCAAATTATTCCCCTGAACCTGGACTCTGTTCTTTTGTTTCTGCACAATTCGAAACTAGCCTATATTAGTTTGTTGAAAGACCTCCAGGAGCAAAATGTTCACTTTGCTTATTTAGAACGTACTTCAGCCTACAACAATAAAGGAGGCTCTAGGGAATAAACGGCAGAAACTCATTACTGAGGTCTATAGTTTTAGCCGGGCGAAAGTTTGAGATTGGTCGATTTGTAAATGAACATGAAATGGTAACAGGGTTTAACTCACTACTTCACTCTCGCCCTAAGAATACAGAATTTAAGGCGGCGGTCTCACTTTACACCAGGACTTTGTCTTAAGGATAACAAAAAACTGAAATCAATTCAGGTTTACTTAAGCCCAGGCCAAACGATAGCAACATCTCAACGCAACATATCCCAACATTGTTGGCACAACATTTGCAAGCTCCTGCCAAACGATCGCAACATTTGAACGCAACAGGTCGCAACATTGTTGGGAGCAACATGTTACGTGCGTTTGGCCGCCCTGTTGCAACATCAGTGTTGCGACATGTTGCGAGTTGAAAATCGAACTAGTGCGCATGCCCAGGCGCAACATTGTTGCACGAACCTGGCCAAACGACCAAAACATCATGCAACATCCACATATGTTCCATGAAAAATTTGACCATTTTAAAGTTAAGCCAACAACACTCAACATGTTTGGCAACAGAGTGGCCAAACGCGTGCAACATGTTGCACCCAACAATGTTGCGATCTGTTGCGTTTAAATGTTGCGATCGTTTGGTCGGAGCTTGCAAATGCTGGGCCAACATTGTTGGGATATGTTGCGTTGATTTGATGTTGCTATCGTTTGGCAGGGGTCACTGAAAGAAAACAAACGAGGAAACCAAAACACAAAGAAGACCATAGGGAAAGATGAACGAGCAAAACTGAAAGTCGTCGAGGATGATTGTTTAATTTCTGATGTTTTACCTCCTAGCATCACGTGACTATAAAGACGAACTAAACTAAAATGTTACAAAGGATCATGGTCAGACGTACAGAGTAGAAATCCATGGCAAAAAAATAGAGAAACAGATGAAGATAAACACATCATGATCAAACTTCCAATTCACTGACAAAGGTAGAATTGCAAAGTTGTAATGAAAGACAAACATCAACGCGCACAAGTGAAAGCTACAGCCGAAAATAGATCCACATGTGTGACAATCATGGCAGAGTAAGAAAGAATAATAAACTTAAACTGAAATAAAACAATCGTGAAAAACAAAACACAACAAGGCCGTTGGGGAAAATCAACAAACAAAATTGAAAGTGGAAGATAGACGTTTAATGCATAAATTTCTGCATTGAAAATTCAAACCATTTCTTTCTGTAATAGGCCTTTTGCAACAGTTGGTCACGTGACCGATAATTTCTAAACTTTTAGCTACAGCAAAATGAATTGCAGAGCTGGAAAGAGCATGTTTTAAATAACCAGGACACCAATTTTCAGACCAATGCCGTATAAGGTTGAGATTTAATGACGATTTGAATATTGCAAAATTAGAAGGTTTTGTATGGAAGCCAGGAAGCTTTGCCCTCCAGAAACCTTTTCTGTTATTAATCACTACCAAAAGAAGCTGCTGGCATATAACCATTGGAGATAGAAAGAGGGGTAAAATATTAGGAAAAATGGAAATTTCTAGGCCCTTACACCGAAAGGCAAAGATTTTATGGCAGCTTGAAAACTTGCAAAATTACAAGGATTTGTATGGAAAACCACTGGAGCGTGACTGGAGGGGCAAAGCGATTTCTTCTCATACAAATCCTTCTAATTTTTAACGTCCATAAAAATTCCCCCTTAAAAGATATAAACCTGAAAATTTGCATGTAAGCTTATTGGGAACTGTTCTTTCCATTTCTGATAACATTATGCATTACCAATGATTAATCAGTGTGTTCTTGAAAAGCACGTCACGTGACCAACTGTTGCAAAAGGCCTATTGTACAACACGTATGTACTCTGAATACATATAGCGACCAAAGCTACTTACTTTTATGAGATGTGAGAATCTGAGTGAGATCTCACTCGATCTGCGTCCGGAACGGGAGTCTTCCCCTAGAGAGGACCATAGTACATTACAGCCTTAATCATAAATAATAATAATAATAATAATAATGATAATGATAATGATAATGATAATGATAATGATAATGATAATGATAATGATAATGATAATAATAATAATGATAATGATAATGATAATGATAATAATAATAATAATAATAATAATAGTAATAATCAGTTTTTAGGGGTAATTTTAGATTGTTTCTATTTTATTCACTGATTAGCTCATGGGCTACGCTGCGGCGCCTCGTGTTGCTTTTATTGCACATGGCATACAGACGTTTTTTACTGCAATAATAATAACAATAACAATAATAATAATAATAATAATAATAATAATAACAACAATAATAATAATAATAATAATAATAATAATAATAATAATAATAATAATAAAACGATCTTTGAGGAGGAAGCGCCCGTCACGTAAATACGTGGTTTTCAGGGACGTCCTCCACAAAAGTAAGTATGCATTTTTAAATTCTAAAATAAGAAATACAAATGTCACAAATCTAAAACTACTAAAGCTACGTACTGTCCTAAAAACTATTTACAGACAGTTATCTATCAACAATATGGCGTTATCTAAGACTTTTATCCATTATCTAAAAATGTTCATCCATGAAGAACCTTGTATGGTTTTTCTTAAAAATTGCATATGGCATTGGCTTTCTTAGAAATACTGGGAGGGACATCCAGTCATTTGTAAAACGGAAGTAGGACACTCTCTTTCCGTATTCCGTTTTAGGTTTAGACAGTCTAGGTAAGTAGCCAATGCTAGTGTTATAACCATGTGAACTTCTTAATGTCCATTTAAATCTTTCAAAATCTTGCGGAATGTTTCCTTTGATTGCATTTTCTACGGCGATTCATCGGTGAGAAAGATGTCTTCCAGCCAAAGGGAGCCAATTCAAACTCTTCAGGGCTCTGAAGAAGACATCTTGCCTAATTTAATCAGTTTTCTTCGCAAATTTGCTCTGAAAACTTTGCAATTTTTTCCATTTCTGGTTTTAGACCAGGTTGATCTCCCCACACTGTGTCGGCATAGTCTAGGTGTGGCAGCACTAGCCCATTGTAGAAGGCTATACGAGTTCTATTGTCTAACATATGAAATATGCGATTAAACAAAGAAAGGCGATGACCTAATTCCTTTAGCAAATTGCTGATATGCGGCTTCCAGCTCCATTTTGCGTCCGTTGTTACTCCCAGATATTTGAAAGACTGCACCCGATCGATTTGTTATTATTATTATTATTATTATTATTATTATTATTATTATTATTATTATTATTATTATTATTATTATTATTATTATTATTATTACATTATATTATATTATATATATTATATATATAGGCGATGAAAATGTATTTTATGTGAACATCATCTGGACGATCTGCGGACACAACGTTTGACGTAACAACTCCATTTTCTCCCACAATTCCATATTTTGCAGATCGAATGGTTGAAAACCACGCCAATTCATTCAGTTGCATTTCAAGCCATTACAATTTAAGTAAGTTGGTGATCCATCGCAGATGCGCCGGGACCCACTGGAACATAGCGACAGATCGCCAAACGTTGTCATTTGCAATTCAGTTGGCGACTTACTCCAGTCCCTGAACTCTCCTTTCTTCCCGCCCCATATAGGGGCTGAACCCGGGCGGGCGAAAGAAGAGTCCAGGGTAACTTGCATGCGCATGCTCAGAACGAACCAATCAAAAATGACAACAAAAATTACTAAGTCCCAACCACGCCGCTCGCGTCAAAGTGTCGCGCAATGTCTTTTTCAGCTCGCGCTCTGAAAGAAAACATTTTCTTTGACGTTGATGTTGTCGTAAAAAACATAAAAACGTAAACATCGAAATATGGTTTATCGTGGTCTGTCATTACTCTTCCCAAACATTTTTTTCGTACTGTTTCTGTATGTTGAGTGATTTTGCAAAAGTTTTTGAAAGGAGAGTCTGACGCGTACAAGTAGCTCATTTGCATAATGCAGCGCGTGCACTTTCAAGTCCGCTGGAGTCGGTGTTTTCAATTGTTAACAAATCTTGGCAAAGATTTCTTTCGTTATCTTTGATGTTGTGCTAAAAAAAAAACAACAAATCGAATGTGGTTTATCGTGGCATTGGTGAAATTCCACTGATTTGGGATTAATTGACATGTTTTTAATCAATCTGAATGCAGAAATTGTTGCTTGTATATTATCATTCAGAAAATCGCGCCACAAGCTAAATCTGGAAAATACTTCCAATTAACAAATTGACGTCAGTTTTTTATGCGTCTGTCCTGTTATTGATCATGAATTTCATCATCACATTGTCAAAGTAGCTGTGGATCCACGAGGCGATAGCCGAGTGGATCCGCAGACTACTTTGACAATGTTCTTTATCAATAACAGGACAGACGCATTAAAAGCTGACATCATTTGTTTTTTACGATAAAAAAAATTGTCGAATTGCCGGCTCTCGCTCGCTGACGCGTCGCATGAATTTTAAATTCATGTGTCTGTCCGCATATTGACAATAAAAATTAGCCAATGAGCGCGCGTGAATTTCTGCAGTTATCGTAAAAGTATGGTTTTCCCCCGATTTGGGGGGAAAATGGCGGCGTTCTGAGCATGCGCATGCAAGTTATCCTGGACTCTTCTTTCGCCCGCCCGGGTTCAGGCCCTATATGGGGCAGGAAGAAAGGAGAGTTCAGGAACTGGACTATTGGCGACTACGTCGCAGTTAGGTCGGTGGCATATGAGAACCAGGCTAAAGTTTATTTATATTCACTAAATATAAACTGAACTCCTTGAAAATTCTCCAGACAAGCGATAAGATTGTGTCACACTGTTGTTATTAATCGTAGCAGTTTTACACTTATCGATTCTGCGCGACATCATCCTGTACAGGTGTCATATTTTAGGCAAATTCACAGTAAAACCATCAAACGAGAGATTCGGAAAGACGATATCAGCTTATATCTGATTTATTAATTGACGGTCCTTACCGTTTTATGAGATGTTAAAATCAGAATAGCGTCCAATTCAATCTGGGTTAGCAAAAGGGATCTTCCTTTAAAAAGACAGGAAAGCATTTAATGCATTAGTGCAATTGTTTTTAATGTACAGTCTCAAGACAAAAATAATGCTTTCTACACGATACACTGTATTGTTCAATCCCGACTCACTTTTTTTGTAATTTGTTTTACTTCAAACTTAAAAATTCAAAATCGATGTTAGTTCATTGTAACTGATGATAATGGCAGACACTCTTGTAACGTTTTGTTTCCAAGACTGAACAGTTTTATATTACGATAGTCTATGCCATTTCAAAAGGACATGTATCTGTAGCATTTTTAAAAGGAATTGCTCAAGATTATAAACCGGGCACATTCAACTGGTTTAAACATTGTTATGGTTGGCGTTGTAGACCTTGTCAGTAATACACAATACTGGTGTAAAATATAATGATACTGGAGTAGAAAAGTAAATTGATTCTTAAGTCAGGCTCCATTAGTTAATCTTAATAGTGGTGAAGTAAACATATGGGATTTAGAGTTCCTCCTTAATTGTCAACATCTAGCTATCCATTTTGGATTTCAGCTGCTTGTAGTTAACGGTTGAAACACCAATTTAAAGATAACGAGTGAACGTTTGTAGGGTTTTTCTTTTCCTGCAGGAAAAGTTTTTTTGTTGACATAACTGTCAAGTTTGTGCTTTTTCATACTCTGAACCGAAGTGAAGTGGGGAGTGGAACCTTGATGTTTTAACTTTTCTAGGTTCTAGTCACCTAACTAGTTCTTTACAAAATCTAAACAACCTACATGTAGTTGACTGTGTTGTCGGTTGTCTTACAACTGACAAAGTGTTTCTACTCAATAAAGAACAAAATTGTCAATGGTAATCAACAATTATGCTTGACTGCGAATATGGTCATTCAGAATACAATCATTCAACGTCTCTAGCTTTAAACTGTAATATGAATGCTTAATTAAGAGCACTTAATTCTAATACTGTTCCGCTAATAGACCATTTTTTACAGTTGTCGGGCTGAGTGACCTGGCCTCTGGAATGGCAGGCGAGGCCGGAGTTGACCTTGTTTTGATACAGCCCTCAGCTGCTTTTTATTGTGGGCAAATCAAGTTTGTTTTTTATGCTAACTAGTTGGCATTTACATGAGAAAAGCTGAGAGGTCTGTATCAAAGCAAGGTCACCTCCACCTCGCTTGCATTCATGGCCAGGTAACTAAGCACACAACTGTAAAATGGCCTATTTTAGTACTGTCGTTTCTTATATACAGATTTTAGCTTTCAAAAATTTCCAAGAGTGTCTGCCATTATCATCAGTTACAATGAACTAACATCGATTTTGAATTTTTAAGTTTGAAGTAAAACAAATTACAAAAAAAGTGAGTCGGGATTGAACAATACAGTGTATCGTGTAGAAAGCATTATTTTTGTCTTGAGACTGTACATTAAAAACAATTGCACTAATGCATTAAATGCTTTCCTGTCTTTTTAAAGGAAGATCCCTTTTGCTAACCCAGATTGAATTGGACGCTATTCTGATTTTAACATCTCATAAAACGGTAAGGACCGTCAATTAATAAATCAGATATAAGCTGATATCGTCTTTCCGAATCTCTCGTTTGATGGTTTTACTGTGAATTTGCCTAAAATATGACACCTGTACAGGATGATGTCGCGCAGAATCGATAAGTGTAAAACTGCTACGATTAATAACAACAGTGTGACACAATCTTATCGCTTGTCTGGAGAATTTTCAAGGAGTTCAGTTTATATTTAGTGAATATAAATAAACTTTAGCCTGGTTCTCATATGCCACCGACCTAACTGCGACGTAGTCGCCAATAGTCCAGTTCCTGAACTCTCCTTTCTTCCTGCCCCATATAGGGCCTGAACCCGGGCGGGCGAAAGAAGAGTCCAGGATAACTTGCATGCGCATGCTCAGAACGCCGCCATTTTCCCCCCAAATCGGGGGAAAACCATACTTTTACGATAACTGCAGAAATTCACGCGCGCTCATTGGCTAATTTTTATTGTCAATATGCGGACAGACACATGAATTTAAAATTCATGCGACGCGTCAGCGAGCGAGAGCCGGCAATTCGACAATTTTTTTTATCGTAAAAAACAAATTGATGTCAGCTTTTAATGCGTCTGTCCTGTTATTGATAAAGAACATTGTCAAAGTAGTCTGCGGATCCACTCGGCTATCGCCTCGTGGATCCACAGCTACTTTGACAATGTGATGATGAAATTCATGATCAATAACAGGACAGACGCATAAAAAACTGACGTCAATTTGTTAATTGGAAGTATTTTCCAGATTTAGCTTGTGGCGCGATTTTCTGAATGATAATATACAAGCAACAATTTCTGCATTCAGATTGATTAAAAACATGTCAATTAATCCCAAATCAGTGGAATTTCACCAATGCCACGATAAACCACATTCGATTTGTTGTTTTTTTTTTAGCACAACATCAAAGATAACGAAAGAAATCTTTGCCAAGATTTGTTAACAATTGAAAACACCGACTCCAGCGGACTTGAAAGTGCACGCGCTGCATTATGCAAATGAGCTACTTGTACGCGTCAGACTCTCCTTTCAAAAACTTTTGCAAAATCACTCAACATACAGAAACAGTACGAAAAAAATGTTTGGGAAGAGTAATGACAGACCACGATAAACCATATTTCGATGTTTACGTTTTTATGTTTTTTACGACAACATCAACGTCAAAGAAAATGTTTTCTTTCAGAGCGCGAGCTGAAAAAGACATTGCGCGACACTTTGACGCGAGCGGCGTGGTTGGGACTTAGTAATTTTTGTTGTCATTTTTGATTGGTTCGTTCTGAGCATGCGCATGCAAGTTACCCTGGACTCTTCTTTCGCCCGCCCGGGTTCAGCCCCTATATGGGGCGGGAAGAAAGGAGAGTTCAGGGACTGGAGTAAGTCGCCAACTGAATTGCAAATGACAACGTTTGGCGATCTGTCGCTATGTTCCAGTGGGTCCCGGCGCATCTGCGATGGATCACCAACTTACTTAAATTGTAATGGCTTGAAATGCAACTGAATGAATTGGCGTGGTTTTCAACCATTCGATCTGCAAAATATGGAATTGTGGGAGAAAATGGAGTTGTTACGTCAAACGTTGTGTCCGCAGATCGTCCAGATGATGTTCACATAAAATACATTTTCATCGCCTATATATATAATATATATAATATAATATAATGTAATAATAATAATAATAATAATAATAATAATAATAATAATAATAATAATAATAATAATAATAATAATAATAATAATAATAATAACAAATCGATCGGGTGCAGTCTTTCAAATATCTGGGAGTAACAACGGACGCAAAATGGAGCTGGAAGCCGCATATCAGCAATTTGCTAAAGGAATTAGGTCATCGCCTTTCTTTGTTTAATCGCATATTTCATATGTTAGACAATAGAACTCGTATAGCCTTCTACAATGGGCTAGTGCTGCCACACCTAGACTATGCCGACACAGTGTGGGGAGATCAACCTGGTCTAAAACCAGAAATGGAAAAAATTGCAAAGTTTTCAGAGCAAATTTGCGAAGAAAACTGATTAAATTAGGCAAGATGTCTTCTTCAGAAGCCCTGAAGAGTTTGAATTGGCTCCCTTTGGCTGGAAGACATCTTTCTCACCGATGAATCGCCGTAGAAAATGCAATCAAAGGAAACATTCCGCAAGATTTTGAAAGATTTAAATGGACATTAAGAAGTTCACATGGTTATAACACTAGCATTGGCTACTTACCTAGACTGTCTAAACCTAAAACGGAATACGGAAAGAGAGTGTCCTACTTCCGTTTTACAAATGACTGGATGTCCCTCCCAGTATTTCTAAGAAAGCCAATGCCATATGCAATTTTTAAGAAAAACCATACAAGGTTCTTCATGGATGAACATTTTTAGATAATGGATAAAAGTCTTAGATAACGCCATATTGTTGATAGATAACTGTCTGTAAATAGTTTTTAGGACAGTACGTAGCTTTAGTAGTTTTAGATTTGTGACATTTGTATTTCTTATTTTAGAATTTAAAAATGCATACTTACTTTTGTGGAGGACGTCCCTGAAAACCACGTATTTACGTGACGGGCGCTTCCTCCTCAAAGATCGTTTTATTATTATTATTATTATTATTATTATTATTATTATTATTATTATTATTGTTGTTATTATTATTATTATTATTATTATTATTATTGTTATTGTTATTATTATTGCAGTAAAAAACGTCTGTATGCCATGTGCAATAAAAGCAACACGAGGCGCCGCAGCGTAGCCCATGAGCTAATCAGTGAATAAAATAGAAACAATCTAAAATTACCCCTAAAAACTGATTATTACTATTATTATTATTATTATTATTATTATCATTATCATTATCATTATCATTATTATTATTATCATTATCATTATCATTATCATTATCATTATCATTATCATTATCATTATCATTATCATTATTATTATTATTATTATTATTTATGATTAAGGCTGTAATGTACTATGGTCCTCTCTAGGGGAAGACTCCCGTTCCGGACGCAGATCGAGTGAGATCTCACTCAGATTCTCACATCTCATAAAAGTAAGTAGCTTTGGTCGCTATATGTATTCAGAGTACATACGTGTTGTACAATAGGCCTTTTGCAACAGTTGGTCACGTGACGTGCTTTTCAAGAACACACTGATTAATCATTGGTAATGCATAATGTTATCAGAAATGGAAAGAACAGTTCCCAATAAGCTTACATGCAAATTTTCAGGTTTATATCTTTTAAGGGGGAATTTTTATGGACGTTAAAAATTAGAAGGATTTGTATGAGAAGAAATCGCTTTGCCCCTCCAGTCACGCTCCAGTGGTTTTCCATACAAATCCTTGTAATTTTGCAAGTTTTCAAGCTGCCATAAAATCTTTGCCTTTCGGTGTAAGGGCCTAGAAATTTCCATTTTTCCTAATATTTTACCCCTCTTTCTATCTCCAATGGTTATATGCCAGCAGCTTCTTTTGGTAGTGATTAATAACAGAAAAGGTTTCTGGAGGGCAAAGCTTCCTGGCTTCCATACAAAACCTTCTAATTTTGCAATATTCAAATCGTCATTAAATCTCAACCTTATACGGCATTGGTCTGAAAATTGGTGTCCTGGTTATTTAAAACATGCTCTTTCCAGCTCTGCAATTCATTTTGCTGTAGCTAAAAGTTTAGAAATTATCGGTCACGTGACCAACTGTTGCAAAAGGCCTATTACAGAAAGAAATGGTTTGAATTTTCAATGCAGAAATTTATGCATTAAACGTCTATCTTCCACTTTCAATTTTGTTTGTTGATTTTCCCCAACGGCCTTGTTGTGTTTTGTTTTTCACGATTGTTTTATTTCAGTTTAAGTTTATTATTCTTTCTTACTCTGCCATGATTGTCACACATGTGGATCTATTTTCGGCTGTAGCTTTCACTTGTGCGCGTTGATGTTTGTCTTTCATTACAACTTTGCAATTCTACCTTTGTCAGTGAATTGGAAGTTTGATCATGATGTGTTTATCTTCATCTGTTTCTCTATTTTTTTGCCATGGATTTCTACTCTGTACGTCTGACCATGATCCTTTGTAACATTTTAGTTTAGTTCGTCTTTATAGTCACGTGATGCTAGGAGGTAAAACATCAGAAATTAAACAATCATCCTCGACGACTTTCAGTTTTGCTCGTTCATCTTTCCCTATGGTCTTCTTTGTGTTTTGGTTTCCTCGTTTGTTTTCTTTCAGTGACCCCTGCCAAACGATAGCAACATCAAATCAACGCAACATATCCCAACAATGTTGGCCCAGCATTTGCAAGCTCCGACCAAACGATCGCAACATTTAAACGCAACAGATCGCAACATTGTTGGGTGCAACATGTTGCACGCGTTTGGCCACTCTGTTGCCAAACATGTTGAGTGTTGTTGGCTTAACTTTAAAATGGTCAAATTTTTCATGGAACATATGTGGATGTTGCATGATGTTTTGGTCGTTTGGCCAGGTTCGTGCAACAATGTTGCGCCTGGGCATGCGCACTAGTTCGATTTTCAACTCGCAACATGTCGCAACACTGATGTTGCAACAGGGCGGCCAAACGCACGTAACATGTTGCTCCCAACAATGTTGCGACCTGTTGCGTTCAAATGTTGCGATCGTTTGGCAGGAGCTTGCAAATGTTGTGCCAACAATGTTGGGATATGTTGCGTTGAGATGTTGCTATCGTTTGGCCTGGGCTTAAGTAAACCTGAATTGATTTCAGTTTTTTGTTATCCTTAAGACAAAGTCCTGGTGTAAAGTGAGACCGCCGCCTTAAATTCTGTATTCTTAGGGCGAGAGTGAAGTAGTGAGTTAAACCCTGTTACCATTTCATGTTCATTTACAAATCGACCAATCTCAAACTTTCGCCCGGCTAAAACTATAGACCTCAGTAATGAGTTTCTGCCGTTTATTCCCTAGAGCCTCCTTTATTGTTGTAGGCTGAAGTACGTTCTAAATAAGCAAAGTGAACATTTTGCTCCTGGAGGTCTTTCAACAAACTAATATAGGCTAGTTTCGAATTGTGCAGAAACAAAAGAACAGAGTCCAGGTTCAGGGGAATAATTTGCATTTTCCTTTGTTATGAACAATACAAAATGCTAATTATTCCCCTGAACCTCGACTCTGTTCTTTTGTTTCTGCACAATTCGAAACTAGCCTATTGAGCTCAATAATAAAACAAGGTTTATCGTAGTCGCTAATCATGTTTTACTAGCAGGAATTTCTGGCAATAAAGGACAGCTCCATTTTAAATATTTCTTATGTTTTGTCCGAGATGTCGCGCTACACTGATAAAAAATTCATACTATTTGTCGTCTTATTCTTTCCATCTCAGCACTAAGTAGAAGATGTATTAACACTAGGAATTCCGATCCTGCCAAAAACAAAAGCTCGCGCTATGGATACAACAGTACGATGCTTGCGTCTTCATTAGGTCGAAGGAAAGTCTTGGTTAGCTTCCCTGAAATAAAAATTTGCATTTCATAAAGCAGTTTGAATTAATCTTCCAAAAGAAGGACGATCAACCAATTTTTCCGACGAATTCTTTTACTCGACCTCTCAAGACTTCTGTTGGCTAATTCCTTCGTCCGGTCCATATAACTCTTTTTATAAATGCCTTATTCTAATACTAGGCTATGAAAAGGAAACCGGCCGCTACTAGACTGCCAGCAGTTGATCTCTCTTTTGCTCGAAAATCCCTGGGAAAGAAGCAAAACAAGTAGGAGTGCGAGCGTAACTGAGCGTGACGTGCGTCAGGCAAGGCGGCGATAATGCGAGCCGCTAGTGAGGAGTTTAGGAAGCAACGACGGCAACGTAACGAGAGCGTGACTGAAAAAAAAAATGAATTAATGGCAGCACAATGGCGGTGCACGTGCGTTATAATTCTTGGTAGATTTCTTTGCTGTTCTCTACAAGACAGCAACTTGAAATAACCAAGTGCTTCGGACTTGAACCAAGACGGCTAATTTTTGGAATTTTATTTCAACTGCAGTGACCGCTGTGTTCTGGATTTAGTTTTGCATTAGCTTTAAAAGTGATCAAGAGAGGAAATGATTTTAAAGTGTCGCGAGATTCCTGGGTAAAATAGAACTTCATTTTTTCCTCATAAATGTGACGTCACATCCATGAGCTTAGTTGGGACCCTTATTATGGCACTCACTCACTCGGTAAATTTTTGTGCAACAAAATGGTGGAACTCGTCACGGAGGTCGAAGAGTCGGTCGACGATGGTTTTTCGTTCGATCTGTAGACAGGAATTCCTTCGTTGGTTGAAACTCGGACAGTTGTTACGCTAAGGAACACTAGCTGCTACAAATACAAATCGACGTCGCAATCCTAAAAGCCCGGGTAAAAGCAACGTTAGACTTGCTGCAAGTCGACCTCATGAATTTTAGGGTGGAATATAGCCGCGAAGCGGTCGAGCAAGCGAAGAAGTCGGGAGAGGTCGACTTGTCTCGCTTGAAGGGTTTTCATTTGCGTTTCGCGCCAAAAATGAGGAGTGGCGTGACTTGTAACTGGTGTCTCAGATTGCATTTGAATGGCCGAAAGAATCGGTTCCCGCCGATCGACCAAAATAATCGAGTGTGTGTACGTTTCTCCAGCGTCGATCGAAAGAGCAAATTTGTTTACTATGTACTGAAGTGATTACGAAGAAAGATTTTAAACGAAAATTGACCAAAGCTTGTTTGAATCTTGAATTGATCGCCGAAAAGGAGCTATATAGTGGCGAAGGTTCACTTTTGACAAACATTTTGGGCCGAAATTGCGCAGACAAAAACGAAACTGTAGTTCGTAAGATTCTAGCTAGCTCAGAAGTCGAACTTTTCCCAGCTCCGGTTAGCGCAGAAACAAACACATTTCTTACAGACAGATATGCTTCCACTTTTCTTCTGGTAATGATGCAATATATGTATGATATTCCGTGCGCGGGCCCTTTGAAGCTTCTTTAATAGCATTCTCGTCCCCAGAGGCCGCGATCCTTTTGGTCAGTTACGGGGATCCCGACCTCTGGCCAGGTCCAACTCCGGAAGTCCGCTTTTCACGGACTTCCCGTCACTCTGCGCATGCTCAGAGCCGAGTCTGACAAATGTCATTGGTTCTGGTCTCAATCTATTGTGTTTACAAAGCCATTCAAAACCGGAATGTCGTTGGACCGGGCCAGAGGTCGTGATCCCCGTAACTGACCAAAAGGATCGCGGCCTCTGGGGACGAGAATGCTTTAATGGGTTTAACTGCACGTCACGTTTCGTTGAGCATAGTTTAACAATTCGGTCCCCAAGGGATATCTAGGGGACCACTGATTGGTTAAAGCGCAGCGACCCGTTTTTGGCTCGCTAAAATTGGTGCCAATCAAGTAGGAGAAGTCATTCGTCCGGCGGGTACTGAATAAAGCTTGAATAAACAAGACGAAGGACTTTTCTTAAAGTCTAAAGCGACGTGAATCTTAAAAGCTAGGATGTCTATCGACAGCAGTCCGGAGGAGGGATGCCATGTCATCTGGAAGCCAAGGTATCGTTGTGTTTTTTTTTCTTTAAAAATATGCTATAAGAGCACTTTTGAGTACTGGTAATATAGATTCTTTCGCTCGGAAACTGCTCGATTCCGAAAGTAGTCGCACGACAAAGAACATGTTTTTCTAATCGTTCGCCATTTCGTGTCATTTTTGGTTGTTGTTTTTGCGGAGTTCACTTCTTTCTGTTAAGTTGGCAATTTATATTATCGGTGTTATGGATGTCGTTTGTTCTGAAAATGGTGATAACAAGTCTCTCGTATAGTTGGCATTATGGCAACCCTCGACTGGCCGTGGTAATTCTAATGTGAATCAAATGAATGTACCGGGGGGGGGGGTACTCTCTATAATGGCCTATACGGGGAGGCTCCGCCCGAAAGGGGTACCTTTTTCAGGCTTCAGGTATACGAAAGGGTAGGGATTTCACAAGTTTAGGTATATAAAAGGGTAGGGAAATCGGTCATTTAGGTATTTACAAGGGCCTTTAATTAAAATATTTCGAATAGACGCCGCTTATGGCTGAATCAGTTTATTTATTAAGCACCACATGAAAATGAGAACAAGACTTTCTAAAGTAGGTATGTGAAAGGGGTACCTTTTTCAATAAAAGGTATATAGAAGGGGTACCTTTTCCGCCAAAATGTTATATGAAAGGGTAAGGGGTTAGACCTCGGGGCAGAGCCTCCCCGTATTAAACTTTGTCAAGTACCCCCTCCCTCCCGGGGGAAATGTACAAACTGAATAGTTAGTTTTAACTCAACCAATTCCAAATATGTCATTGGTATCTATCGCTCAAAATCTAAAGTTACCATTTGAAAGTGAATTGATACTCTAACTTATCTGAAGTCACAACTCGGTATTAACAGAACTTACAATTCTAACTCTATTGCTTAGAAATTTCAAATATATTGATCTAATGCAGAAAAATACAGAACAAAAGGCTCCAACAAAATATCTTATAACAGACATAAGATACAATCAGTTGATTAACCTGTATACTACCGACTACCATACACAGATAGATCATGTTTGTATCAATGTGCCACATTATGTGTACAATCAGCAAGTACCCTGGAGTCTTACTATAATGATCATAAGTCTATTTATATTTATAATAAAGTTTCCATATAACGCGCGCTCTGATTGGCTGAAATAGCGTCCTTTATCAGAGAATAAAGTACGGGTAAATGGTGTCGCGCCATCGACCCATCTGTAAAATGGCCGGCCTATTTCCGGATTTCTCCCTCGGGATTTTGTGTGACCCAGACGTCTTGTATGATTTGGAAGACGAAAATGAAAACGAGCTGTTAGCTTCAATTGAGATAGAAAATGCTATTCGTAATGACACAGTTAACTCGGTGGTAGAAAGTGGAATTTCGGAACATGTACAAGTTGCCGATGAAAACACCGAGCCGCGACCGGCAAGCAACAACAAAAAAAGCAACCAAAGGTTTGTAAGCCTGTCAAGTGCTGAAATGGACGAAGTCATAACGAGAGCAGAGGCGAAAAACACCAAAGACAACACAAAATGGGTTATCCGAGTTTTTGAAGGTAAGTTTAGTG
>JAHPZR010046501.1:0-11846 GCA_019787425.1 Platygyra sinensis
AAAAAAGGAATGGAGTCGTGCACTCATAAAGTTTGAAAATTCCTTGAATTTTTATTAAATGTTTTATTAAATGTTTAATTTGCTGTCCTTGTTTAGTTATGTTAACATAGGGTTTTTTCGTATTTCTTTTGTAGCCAAAAAATAAAAATAAAAAATCTTTAGGAGAGTTCTACTAAGAAATAAAGAGCAGGTTTCTTCCTTTTTCAAGATTGGATCCGGATAGTGTCAGTTTTTTAATCATAAGTTTCAATTTTTCTTTGACAACAAAACTATTATTTTACCTCATAGAAATATTTATTTTAATTTTGAATAGTCGTGAAAATCTGATCATTGAGGGACAATGGTAAAGAAAAACCAAGCAAATAAAACAAAATGTTTAACCCGACAAAGTTTCTTATCGTTCGCGCTCTTCGCTTCTCGTAAGACTGCATGGACTGGTCTGAGTGCGGTTTAAAATTTCTCCGCTAAAAGGCATATGGAACATATTGGGCTTTCAGTGTGGATTATCAATTGATGACGCACACTATCTAACAGATGTTGAACGGAAAATAACCGTGTTTGGCAACAAAAGCAATTCTTTTATTTGATTTTTTTTACAAGCGAAATTGCTTCATTTTATGTCATGTAAAAACTAATGAATAAGAAAACTGGCAATAACATTTTAGCATTGTGCCACTGTTAAAGAAACACTTCAGCGACCGTGGAGAAAAGTTAGGAAAAATAGAATCGTGTAAAGGCCTTAGTAATTAATATTCTGTTCAAATTCAACAGACACTAAAAGGTATTTTCAGCACTGATCTATTTAAACTACCATTTAAACATATAAATGCTACGAATTTTCCATCGCGCAGAGACTATTATTAATTAATTTTTAATTGTTTTTTTATGTTATTTTATATCTCCTTGGAAACATCCCTCATTGACAAAGATTGTCCCGGTCAAGATGGCCATAAATTAAATTATTCCTTTTTTAAGGTGAAGGAAAAAAAGACACCTAAAACTTAGGCTGCTTTCAAATTCACTTGATTGCTGTTGTTTTGAAGTGTTCTCCTATGAAAAGTTTAGCTTGCTGTCCTACTTTTTTAAATTTAGAGTGCCTGATGTTTTCTGACAAAATCAAAACTTCAAGTTGTTGGTGAGAAGAAAGGTAAAGCTCTTAAAATAGGTTAATCCCGTGTTTCAGTAATGAGATATGTATGATATTGGAAATGCCGAGAACTTTGTTAATTTTCCTGATAATTTTCTGCACTTTAATGAGGCAAAAACCTGTATTTTCAACAGATAGGTTTTTAAAAGTTTTTGAGGAGTTTTTGCGTGCCTTACACATAGTGTAAACCACTCGATGCCATGATCCAACTTTAGTTGTTAGAGAGGAAAAACGTAATAAGCATGCGCGAGTTTTGTCTCTGCGCGAGGCTCCCAATTCGAAAAAAAAAAAAAAAAATGGCGGGAATTTTGTCGTTCAGGTGAACAAAAAAGTTACAAACTAAAAATGCTTTCTTAATTTTCTCATCAAGTCGCAATATTTTCTCGTCACTAATGGAAATGAGTTACTAACTGCAAGGGACCGCATACGATAAACACTGCCAACGTACGATCAGTGCGGGCCATAGACAATAGGCCACGTTCGATATATCAATATTCTAACATGGCTCCGAGGCTTTAGGGTCAAACATCCATATTTGGTGTTGTTTTCTTTGTATCTAAGTCTCTCTTGCGAATTGAGGAACAAAAGAAACTTGAAAAATTTGCAATTTTTACCCGAAAGCCTCGGAGCCATGCTTGAATATTGATATATCGAACGTGGCCTATTTTGTCTATATGATGACGTCATCAAAATGGCGTCCTGGTACAATTCTCGAGAAGTTATACCCGCCCCAAAAATTTTGTCCCAGCATTTTGGTCTACGGTTGTTTGGTCCCTTGAGTCCCAGTTCCCCTGAAAGAGGACCGACAGAGCTTCCATTCAAAGCAATCAGAAATGGCGTCGGCTGCAACGTGTCGAAGAATTTTGTATTCGAAGTTGAACTGCGGGACCTAAATTGAGCTCAGAAAGGCTCACATGCTACAAAGCAAAAGGATAGTTGAGGTTGGTAAGTTTTTTTTTAAGCAAAAAAGAAAAATACTTTGGTATTCTCTGATAATTGGGCTTCAAATATATCGAAGCAGAATTCAAGTGCACGGTGGTTTGGTTCAAGTCAGAACGTTACAAATCGATCAAAATCGATGATCGGAAAGCTAATCGATAAATCGATAAAATCGATATTACTCGGTAATAATCGATTGATTAGTTTAAGAAATCGAACGAAATCGATAATCACAAAATACTGAGGGATGTGTATCGATTTTATCGATTTCAATCATGATATCATTCACGGACAATCGAAGGACACCAAGAAAAATCTGGAGAAATTAAGGGAAAGCAAGAGAAAGCAATTACTCAAAGCGCGATCGAAAGAACTGTCATCAAATTGGAAAGGAAATTAAAGGGTTTAAGTGCATTATCAGTGTAGCTTGTTCACTTTTCTACCGTGCAACTACCTGTCACCTGCTGTTACTGCAAACTTTGTGTTCGTTTTCCCTGGTTTTCGGTTTCGTCGGTGTTCAGTGTGTTTTCAACGCTGATCAACGCAGCTGATCAACGGCACGAGTTTCAGCGGGTACTCATTCTTGTTTTGCAGATTCTGATTGTTGTTTAATAGTGTTTAAGAAATAAAATTATATTACTTTCAAACTGTGTTGAAGCGGTCATTCCGCGTGTCTGTTTAGTCGAAAGGGGTCAAATCACCGCACAAACTTCCGCTGTGTAATGCTCGTGCTTCAAAATACCTAGCTACTTTAATACGTTCCGATACTTTTCGATTGAAATCGATAGAATCGATGAAATCGATAGAAATCGAACAAAAATCGATAGAAATCGATAATCACAAAAATAACTGTGAGCGATTTTTATCGATTTCCGGTATTTGTCAACTGATTAATATCGATTTTTATCGATTCTTATCGATTTTGATCGAGTATCGAAATTATCGATTTGTAACGCCCTGTTCAAGTGCACAGCATTTGAAGTGTGCCCGTAGTAGTGCCCTTCGCCGCCATTGCTTGTTAATATAGAGTAAGTCTTAATAGCCTTTGCTATTCTAAAGATTCTGTTTTGCTCTTCTTTTCAGTTGGTGGACAGTCGTATTATATTCGTTTTAGACCTTGGCTTTTCGTCTTTATACATGCAAAAGAAGAATTACATGGCTCGTTTGAATGTGGCGAAGAAAGCGTCTTTCCAAGTTATCGGTTGTATCTAGATGACATGCTGGCACACGAATAAAAAGTTGAGGTTAGATAAATATTTATTGTTTAGTCATAGTTTTGGAAACTTACATAAGCTTACAGACTGTACGTACACTGAGATTTGTACAGTATACTTTGTCATACTACACACTCCTTGCATCAAAATCACAATAATTCATTCCTTCTATTGGTAGATTCCTTATAAAAGAAACCATTTAGTAATATTTAAACTATTTGTTGTTGATTTGCTTTTTTTAAATTCATTCCTTTTAGTTTTAGTTCGCAATCACCATTTTCTTTGTTTTGTTTTATTTGTAAATTCCTGCAGAAATAAATTTTATTGTTACTACAAGCCTGTTTTGTTGTTTAATAAATAACAATTCCAAAACCTTCCTCAGTCACACTTTTTTAGAAGAGAAAAATGCAGTGAGAAAAATAGATTTGCATGAAAAACATCAAAACAGAATTTAAGTGCACCTTGTTGTTTTGTTGTAGTGTGACATTCAGATAATTTGTCGGCAACATCGTCTCTAAGTGTTTTCTGCTGCATATCTATTGACTTTCAATTCTAAAGCTCCTATTTTGGTCTCCCTTGCAGCTCATGGATAGTTATTTATCATTTTTAAGGACAGCTTGTTGAATCTGTGAAAAGTCCTTTCAAGAAAGTCTGATTTTGCTGACAAAAGTTTATTTAAGAATGAGTTATTGAGTCATGTTGAAATAAACATTGAGGAATCTGGGACAAATTCATCCCAATGGTATCTGTTCTGGATGTACAAGTACCTAAATTACTTAGCAGTTCCAGAAAGGCTATAAGCTCAAATTAAATTTTATACCAGGAAATCTCTTGAAAGGTCATGCAGCAACTAATACTTCTCATCACAGCAAATTGTTCAAAGTAGACAATGATATTTATATTTGTTTCAGTTCATGGTCTAAAAGAAGCAAACTTGGGAAGAAAAGTGAAGAGGATAAGGTAAAGCTTTTGGACATGTGCTCAGCTGCAGAGGCCAATAAGAAATTGATTCGCCATGAGGTAAGGGCTGTCAGATGAGCAAACATTTGTAAGATACTGTTCATTTCTATCTTAGAGACAGTCAATCAATTGGCTAGCAAGCTACATGTACCTCGAACAAGAATGAGTTTTTGATTTAGCTATCTGTAGAGCATGTAGCCATTTTACTGAAACACAGATTTTGTTTTTCTTGAGAAGTGTGACTGGTTTTCTAACATGTACTGATTTGAAAGAACTTGTTTCTAAGCCATCTATTGGTGTTGGATTTAACTTTACTAATTAAAAGTAATTTAAATTACTTTGCTTTTGCATTTATTTAATGTGCTTGGTGTTTGGTGTAAATACCTTGCTCATGCCACTATCTCAACCAACTGTACGTAACACATTGTAATAATTTTGGAAATTAGTTAAATATTGATAAGATGCTTCTATTTCCTTGTGACTTCAGGAAAAAAGATGATCCATGAACTTCTTCATGATTTGCAAAAGGAGCAAACAAAGTCAATGGTGAGTGGAAAGATGACAGTGGCCTGCATGTAGATGACATAAAAGCCAATGAAGGGAGACGTGTTTGCCCTGTTTGCTAAACAACATTTAAACGGACAGAGAGGAGGCACTGTGTTGTACAATGACATAATTGAAGAGCTTCAGCACCTTGAGGCAGTTGACAAAGACTGTATTTTGAGAGATGGTGAAGATGGAGAGGTTGACTGAAATGTCAATGTTGTATATTATGAAGTTGTCAAAATTGTGCAGATGCATAGAATATTCATACCTCCTCCACAGAAGAGATTATTTTTAATACGAACCCGAGCATCTGTGGAAAATCCAATTTAACTTCATACATTTCCTTGACACCCTCCCCCCAGGAATTTCCAATCTTTCTGTTGGGGAATATGGATATTTTCTGTATCTGTTATTGAGCAGTAAAGCAAAATTGTGCTGCTTTTGTCAGATTTTGCTTGAAGGGGGTGAGGATGGAACTCCTCCTTGTCTTGGAGGGGGTGAGAGTGGATATTTGGGTGAGTGTGGACATTTGGGGTGAGGGTGGGTCTCCTCCTTGTCTTGGAGGTGGTGAGGGTGGAACTCCTTGTCTTAAGGGGTGAGGGTGGAACTCGTTATCCTGGAACGGATGAGGGTAGAACTGGGTGCTTGTCAAATCCTTACGAAAAACGAAAACCACAAGACTTATTTTATTACCTTTTAAGATAGTGACCGGAGCGGTTATGACAGGAATGTTCCTCCTTGTCCAAATAGGTATCTAGCTACCGGCCGAAAACATTTCATAAGCAGCTACAGCAATTTTAGATGTGCAAGGGTCTCAGATCGGCAGAATTCAGTATTTTTTAAACAGGAAGCTATTTTACCCTTTGAAGTGTGGCAAGATGTCGTGGATTGAAGGTTAAGTGAATTATCGGTTATCTCCCAAGGCTGAGTGATTTTTCTGTTTCATAATTTGAAACGAAGCGCGGTAAATTCCAGAAGCTATTCAGCTTACTTGCACTGGCGAACAGCTTTCGAATTCATCGGCCTAATTTGTTTAAAATCTGCGTTTGTCTCTTCTCTCTAAGCGTTGTCAGTGGAGAACCGACGGTTACTGTTCGTCCAAGACGTTCCAAAGAAATACACAGGCCGGCGGAGGAGCATACATCCTGGCAACTAAATTAAACTGAAGGACCACGCGAGTACGAAGAAGCCGTCGGTACTCGATGGAGTCCGCACGACCTTAGCGGAGTTCGAAAATGGACAGTTTATGTCAGTCGATATCGAAAATTAGAACATAAAATGATACATGACGAACAAATCCAGAAATAAATGTTGTATTGTCACATTTGTGTGTATTTTTTACGGTGATCTTGCCGCGTTGCAATATGGCCGCCGTTCATATTTCCGTGCCCAAGGTCTAAGTCGACCCAGTTCCTCTCGGCCAAATTTCTTTGTTTTGGTTTTGCCTCGACCAATCATGTTGCAAGAAACGATATAGACAGAAATGTCTATGGCCCGCACTGACGATCTACAAGAGATCTGATCAGCCAAAATAAAATGTGTATAAAGGCAATATCTAGTGGACAGCTGTTTCGGCCTTCTTGGGTCTCGTCAGCACTGTGTAGCGAGGATATGTAACGCCAGCCAGGAGCCAACTCACATAAATTGCAAATGACCCGTTCACTATATCAATTTCCGTACTTTGAACTCACTTGCGCTCCGAAACACGCGTTGCCACATCACGTGTTTCGGAGCGCAAGAAGACCTAAGTGTCACGATTGGTGTCTCGAAAAGCAAAAAATAAATGCGGCTGGACAAGGCCAGCCTAAACATTTAAGCATTCAACCGCATAACCAGTACCATGCTTAACCTGCAGCGTATCGAGTCTGAAAAGACCTACGGTCCAAAAATTCATAAATGAGTAGCTAACTGCAAGGGACCGCATACGATAAACACTGCCAACGTAGGATCTACAAGAGATCTGATCAGCGCATACGCTGCGTCTCGAAACGTTTTTCACGCAGTATCAGCCTTGCAGTCTATTGCCTTTTAGGGCAAAATTAGGAATCTTCCCGTACCCTTTATTTCATTGCGATACACAAGTAATTTCGGTACAAGACACAACTTTTTTACAAACCCTAATCATGTATTGCACATTTAACAGTGAAATGCCGAAAAAAATTTCTGCTTGACCTAAGGTGTACTGAAAAAAAGACCTTTAAAGCATCCAAAATTTCACGGGCCCACATTTCTCAATGGCTTTCGTTATAATTGCATTGGAGCAACTGATATGAGTGTCAATTTTAGCTATAAAGGCAGTAAAAAAATATGACCTTCAAAGTAAGATAATTGGGATGACAGTTTTCTCTTTTCGCCCGGTCGATTTATTTATACTTGGTCAAGCAGAAATTTTTTTCGGCATTTCACTGTTAAATGTGCAATACATGATTAGGGTTTGTAAAAAAGTTGTGTCTTGTACCGAAATTACTTGTGTATCGCAATGAAATAAAGGGTACGGGAAGATTCCTAATTTTGCCCTAAAAGGCAATAGACTGCAAGGCTGATACTGCGTGAAAAACGTTTCGAGACGCAGCGTATGCGCTGATCAGATCTCTTGTAGATCCTACGTTGGCAGTGTTTATCGTATGCGGTCCCTTGCAGTTAGCTACTCATTTATGAATTTTTGGACCGTAGGTCTTTTCAGACTCGATACGCTGCAGGTTAAGCATGGTACTGGTTATGCGGTTGAATGCTTAAATGTTTAGGCTGGCCTTGTCCAGCCGCATTTATTTTTTGCTTTTCGAGACACCAATCGTGACACTTAGGTCTTCTTGCGCTCCGAAACACGTGATGTGGCAACGCGTGTTTCGGAGCGCAAGTGAGTTCAAAGTACGGAAATTGATATAGTGAACGGGTCATTTGCAATTTATGTGAGTTGGCTCCTTGGCTGGCGTTACATATCCTCGCTACACAGTGCTGACGAGACCCAAGAAGGCCGAAACAGCTGTCCACTAGATATTGCCTTTATACACATTTTATTTTGGCTGATCAGATCTCTTGTAGATCGTCAGTGCGGGCCATAGACATTTCTGTCTATATCGTTTCTTGCAACATGATTGGTCGAGGCAAAACCAAAACAAAGAAATTTGGCCGAGAGGAACTGGGTCGACTTAGACCTTGGGCACGGAAATATGAACGGCGGCCATATTGCAACGCGGCAAGATCACCGTAAAAAATACACACAAATGTGACAATACAACATTTATTTCTGGATTTGTTCGTCATGTATCATTTTATGTTTTAACTTTCGATATCGACTGACATAAACTGTCCATTTTCGAACTCCGCTAAGGTCGTGCGGACTCCATCGAGTACCGACGGCTTCTTCGTACTCGCGTGGTCCTTCAGTTTAATTTAGTTGCAAGGATGTATGCTCCTTCGCCGGCCTGTGTATTTCTTTGGAACGTTTGGACGAACAGTAACCGTCGGTTCTCCACTGACAACGCTTAGAGAGAAGAGACAAACGCAGATTTTAAACAATTAGGCCGATGAATTCGAAAGTTGTTCGCCAGTGCAAGTAAGCTGAATAGCTTCTGGAATTTACCGCGCTTCGTTTCAAATTATGAAACAGAAAAATCACTCAGCCTTGGGAGATAACCGATAATTCACTTAACCTTCAATCCACGACATCTTGCCACACTTCAAAGGGTAAAATAGCTTCCTGTTTAAAAAATACTGAATTCTGCCGATCTGAGACCCTTGCACATCTAAAATTGCTGTAGCTGCTTATGAAATGTTTTCGGCCGGTAGCTAGATACCTATTTGGACAAGGAGGAACATTCCTGTCATAACCGCTCCGGTCACTATCTTAAAAGGATAATAAAATAGTCTTGTGGTTTTCGTTTTTCGTAAGGATTTGACAAGCACCCAGTTCTACCCTCATCCGTTCCAGGATAACGAGTTCCACCCTCACCCCTTAAGACAAGGAGTTCCACCCTCACCACCTCCAAGACAAGGAGGAGACCCACCCTCACCCCAAATGTCCACACTCACCCAAATATCCACTCTCACCCCCTCCAAGACAAGGAGGAGTTCCATCCTCACCCCCTTCAAGCAAAATCTGACAAAAGCAGCACAATTTTGCTTTACTGCTCAATAACAGATACAGAAAATATCCATATTCCCCAACAGAAAGATTGGAAATTCCTGGGGGGAGGGTGTCAAGGAAATGTATGAAGTTAAATTGGATTTTCCACAGATGCTCGGGTTCGTATTAAAAATAATCTCTTCTGTGGAGGAGGTATGAATATTCTATGCATCTGCACAATTTTGACAACTTCATAATATACAACATTGACATTTCAGTCAACCTCTCCATCTTCACCATCTCTCAAAATACAGTCTTTGTCAACTGCCTCAAGGTGCTGAAGCTCTTCAATTATGTCATTGTACAACACAGTGCCTCCTCTCTGTCCGTTTAAATGTTGTTTAGCAAACAGGGCAAACACGTCTCCCTTCATTGGCTTTTATGTCATCTACATGCAGGCCACTGTCATCTTTCCACTCACCATTGACTTTGTTTGCTCCTTTTGCAAATCATGAAGAAGTTCATGGATCATCTTTTTTCCTGAAGTCACAAGGAAATAGAAGCATCTTATCAATATTTAACTAATTTCCAAAATTATTACAATGTGTTACGTACAGTTGGTTGAGATAGTGGCATGAGCAAGGTATTTACACCAAACACCATGCACATTAAATAAATGCAAAGCAAAGTAATTTAAATTACTTTTAATTAGTAAAGTTAAATCCAACACCAATAGATGGCTTAGAAACAAGTTCTTTCAAATCAGTACATGTTAGAAAACCAGTCACACTTCTCAAGAAAAACAAAATCTGTGTTTCAGTAAAATGGCTACATGCTCTACAGATAGCTAAATCAAAAACTCATTCTTGTTCGAGGTACATGTAGCTTGCTAGCCAATTGATTGACTGTCTCTAAGGTAGAAATGAACAGTATCTTACAAATGTTTGCTCATCTGACAGCCCTTACCTCATGGCGAATCAATTTCTTATTGGCCTCTGCAGCTGAGCACATGTCCAAAAGCTTTACCTTATCCTCTTCACTTTTCTTCCCTAGTTTGCTTCTTTTAGACCATGAACTGAAACAAATATAAATATCATTGTCTACTTTGAACAATTTGCTGTGATGAGAAGTATTAGTTGCTGCATGACCTTTCAAGAGATTTCCTGGTATAAAATTTAATTTGAGCTTATAGCCTTTCTGGAACTGCTAAGTAATTTAGGTACTTGTACATCCAGAACAGATACCATTGGGATGAATTTGTCCCAGATTCCTCAATGTTTATTTCAACATGACTCAATAACTCATTCTTAAATAAACTTTTGTCAGCAAAATCAGACTTTCTTGAAAGGACTTTTCACAGATTCAACAAGCTGTCCTTAAAAAATGATAAATAACTATCCATGAGCTGCAAGGGAGACCAAAATAGGAGCTTTAGAATTGAAAGTCAATAGATATGCAGCAGAAAACACTTAGAGACGATGTTGCCGACAAATTATCTGAATGTCACACTACAACAAAACAACAAGGTGCACTTAAATTCTGTTTTGATGTTTTTCATGCAAATCTATTTTTCTCACTGCATTTTTCTCTTCTAAAAAAGTGTGACTGAGGAAGGTTTTGGAATTGTTATTTATTAAACAACAAAACAGGCTTGTAGTAACAATAAAATTTATTTCTGCAGGAATTTACAAATAAAACAAAACAAAGAAAATGGTGATTGCGAACTAAAACTAAAAGGAATGAATTTAAAAAAAGCAAATCAACAACAAATAGTTTAAATATTACTAAATGGTTTCTTTTATAAGGAATCTACCAATAGAAGGAATGAATTATTGTGATTTTGATGCAAGGAGTTGTAGTATGACAAAGTATACTGTACAAATCTCAGTGTACGTACAGTCTGTAAGCTTATGTAAGTTTCCAAAACTATGACTAAACAATAAATATTTATCTAACCTCAACTTTTTATTCGTGTGCCAGCATGTCATCTAGATACAACCGATAACTTGGAAAGACGCTTTCTTCGCCACATTCAAACGAGCCATGTAATTCTTCTTTTGCATGTATAAAGACGAAAAGCCAAGGTCTAAAACGAATATAATACGACTGTCCACCAACTGAAAAGAAGAGCAAAACAGAATCTTTAGAATAGCAAAGGCTATTAAGACTTACTCTATATTAACAAGCAATGGCGGCGAAGGGCACTACTACGGGCACACTTCAAATGCTGTGCACTTGAACAGGGCGTTACAAATCGATAATTTCGATACTCGATCAAAATCGATAAGAATCGATAAAAATCGATATTAATCAGTTGACAAATACCGGAAATCGATAAAAATCGCTCACAGTTATTTTTGTGATTATCGATTTCTATCGATTTTTGTTCGATTTCTATCGATTTCATCGATTCTATCGATTTCAATCGAAAAGTATCGGAACGTATTAAAGTAGCTAGGTATTTTGAAGCACGAGCATTACACAGCGGAAGTTTGTGCGGTGATTTGACCCCTTTCGACTAAACAGACACGCGGAATGACCGCTTCAACACAGTTTGAAAGTAATATAATTTTATTTCTTAAACACTATTAAACAACAATCAGAATCTGCAAAACAAGAATGAGTACCCGCTGAAACTCGTGCCGTTGATCAGCTGCGTTGATCAGCGTTGAAAACACACTGAACACCGACGAAACCGAAAACCAGGGAAAACGAACACAAAGTTTGCAGTAACAGCAGGTGACAGGTAGTTGCACGGTAGAAAAGTGAACAAGCTACACTGATAATGCACTTAAACCCTTTAATTTCCTTTCCAATTTGATGACAGTTCTTTCGATCGCGCTTTGAGTAATTGCTTTCTCTTGCTTTCCCTTAATTTCTCCAGATTTTTCTTGGTGTCCTTCGATTGTCCGTGAATGATATCATGATTGAAATCGATAAAATCGATACACATCCCTCAGTATTTTGTGATTAT
>JAHPZR010046502.1:0-41105 GCA_019787425.1 Platygyra sinensis
GACGACTCGGCTGTGCTTTGTTCTGTTGTGAGGAACGTAGCTATAGTGGATTGTTTCCCTTTGCTGAGCGCTAAGAGGCTTTTAATATTTGGTTTATATAATAACGACTCCAGTTATTTCCCAACACATTCGGCTAATAGTTTAAACACAAGCCTTTTTATTTTCAAAACGAGGTAAATCGGCGACAGCGTGCATCTGTTCTCTGATAACGCACGTTAATTAAGCCAATCAAAATCCTTGTTAAAATTGCTCAAATGATTTGAATGCCTAACAATTAAGACAACAGCCGTCAATCACAAACTGGACTGTAGCTCAACTTTTGGTTTTGAGTGGCTTTCAAATCAAATTCAAAAAATTCAAATTCAAATGTTTGTCACAGTGGTCATGCACTTAGCTACACCTAGCTAGTTCACAGGCATGCCACTCAAACTGAAGGAAACAAATATTTCAAATGAACATAACAGGCTTAAAAATCCCAACTGGCGGGAGGCAGACCAGCTGGCTATTTACAAGCATGACCGAGGAGTTGAACTGGGGCCCACCGAGAAACAACTCCAGCTTAGTGGTCAGAGTGGGACTTGAACCCGGCGCCCTAACCACTCGGCCACGCTGCCTCCACTCTTCAAAGTTCGCTTTTTAATTTGATTTAAAAATAAATAAGGATCTAAAACATTCTAGTCCAGTGGAATCTAGCCGCATTGTGTCTCATGAAAACGTGCTCTTTTGCAATAAAAAATTACGAAACAAAGAGCTCGAAGCTCGGGGATGAAAATGCGAAGTTCGAAGCTGCCTTTGAAAGGGGCTACGGTTATTAACGGCTTGCAGGAAGATTGTACAGAACGTTTACTTTAGCTAAAATTTGGCAAATTTTTCAAGCAGAGATTTAAAATTTAGCTTACTATACATATCTTCTTCAGCCAATCAGAAAGCGCGTTTCATGGAGACGTTATAATGATACATGAAATTGAATAGGAATAGAATTAACTCAAATAAAATACAATGAGCGTATTTTCTGTTGCTGTTATTTTTGTCAAACAGCTGTAAGGTGATGTGTATCAGCTCTTGAGGAGAAGGGAAAAAAAAATCTTCGCTGCTTTCCCCTCGCCGATTAGTATTTTTCTGACCTCGATTTTGCAAAAAATAATTCATTTAGCGTTGAGACGTATATCAAAGTGCAAATCAAATTGGAATAAACTTGTTCAATTAAGTATTTATTACAACGACTCTTTCTAATCTGCTGATACATTGATGCGTAGCCACGATTCAATCTCGGTAAACGCCGGCACGTGAAAAGTAAGCAATTATTTACGTATGACAAAGCAATTTACCAAAATTATTTCGTCAGTGTTTGATGCTTTCGGTCTGTAATGCAAAACTGTGGACCAAGTTCTCCTGACGTTAAAAGTCAATGAATCTAATCAGTCAGCTAATCTCAAGCAATTGGCTGAGAAAGTTAAAACCGCGTTTGGGCTTGAGGACGAGATTCGTCCGTCTCTGCACAAGATGTTGAAGATTGTTGAATTCAAAATATCCCAGCGTGTTACACTGTAGACTTGCGCATCACACTGTGTGTAGATGAGGACGGGGAAGAAAAGACGGCCGAACAGGACGAACCAAATTTCGACTTGTTTACAGTTTTTAAAATTATTGACTTCCTGTCATTCGTTTATCATTTTATCCAATCAAATAAAACGAAGTTTATTGGCTTTTTGTTATCATCGCGTAGATGAAGCTCACAATCACTGTATGAAGAATGATAAAGTTGCCGCTTTCCGTACTCTAGCTAAAAGATGCCGATGCTTGATGATATGAAAAAAAAAAATTCAAGCGTAATAACAAACCTCTTATGCGATGTTTTTCGAGATGATACGTGCAGATATTTTACTGATCATGATAACCTCGTGAACTCTGCGCGCGCATTATCTCGCAAAACATGGAACAAGGTATACAAAATCGTGCAAATTAAGAAAGATCTCGGTATCCGTATTGAAAAAAAAAATCGCATTACTAGATACGGGATAAACTTAGCTTAAGAGCGTTAACTTTCTTCTATCCAATAACAGGGCATTTTGATATCTTAAAACATAAGACACTTTTAAAGGTAGAACACCTACGGACAACACGAAAAACGAAATAATAAAATGAATATGAAACAATAATTAGTTGCGTTTTCCGTTATTTTAAGCATTCGCCTGAAAAGGAATGAGGTCAGTTTACCGCCATCTTGACGAGCCAATCTGTATCAATAGGTGATGATTTCAAGGCAAAAAAAGGCAAAAGAAAAGAAAGTAATTAAAAGCTAAACAAAAGTTTCTGCGCGGTAGGAATTTCATGGCATTTATATGTTTTAATTGCAGTTTAAAAAGATTTGCTTAAAAGACTTAACATGTCTGGTGACGTGAGCTTAAACAGAATATTAATTAGCAGGGTGCTTAGCCCTACTTTTCCCTTAACTTTCGTCCGCTGCCGCTGCAGGTTTTTTTTGACAGTAGTGGAATATTACAATGTTATTGGTAGGTTGTTATTCCATTGGTTCAAAAATTAAAACATGAAGAGAATTCAGCTCAGATCAGCTCAGATTTTGTTTAAAATAACGCGGTTTTTTTCCGCTACTGAGACATCTGTCAGATGCTGTGTTGGTCAGCTGTTTAGTATCCATACGTAAGGAAAACGATGTTTACACACATTTTAGCTCAGAATATAAACACAATTTCTAACTGCCCCCATCCAAGTCTATTCCTTCGAGAAGGGAAGAGGGTTAGCGATAATAAAATCTGCCAGGTTTAAGGTTTTCATTTAATTTTATTGTTTCGTCTTTACCTTCCCAAATAATCAGATAACAAGACTGTTCGAACCGAAAATAGTTACTTTTGTGCAGTATTTGATCAGTAGAGATTTGCTGAAGCAAAGTCATATAAAAATCCAGGAAAGATTTATCGCTCGACGTTTCGGGGTCATCATGACTCCATTATCAAGAGACTTGTTAAAAAGCATGCAATAAAGGAAAGGTACAAGAAAAGCATAAATTACAATAAACGGCCTAAACAAACACCTTTGCACGGATGGAATCCGTTTGCACGTTCAATGTTGGTTTACGCATACGAATATATAATATTTCTTTAACGAGGCAATCAAGTTTGCCGCTACATTTCGTGATGTGAAATTGCTCAATGAAGCATTCAGGCATTTCACTATTGTGTTGGAGATTTTTTTTTTTGCAGCAATTTAATAACTTTGTTGTCAAACCAAAGAAAAATTGAAACTTTTGAATTTAAAACCTGCCATTATCCACATCCTTAAAAAAGTAGCACTCCTCGCTCTGCTTGTCTTGTCGGTTCGCGTTCATTGCTCAATGTGTGATTTCCTTGTCCTGTATCAACATCATCGTTGACTCTAATCTGTCTTGGCCCAAAGATTTTCTTTTCGAGCTCCTCGGCTTGTGAAATGGTTTTTCTTGCCAACAACTGAATAAAAGCTACGCGGAAATATCTTATTCTAAAAGCGTAAATCAACGGATTAAATAACGAATTCAGAACTGTCAATAAAGAAGAAGCATACAAACCAGCAATCATTATTTCTGGAGGGATTCTTTCCTTGAAAGATACCAGAATTGCAGAACAGATACTTGATGGAATATAACACAGAAAGATAGCCATCAGCACAATGATAGTTGTGTAAAAAGCTTTTCTTTTCTTGACTAACTTTTCCTTAGCTTCTAAAGAAACTTGGTTAGCGGCAATATGTTTCTCGTTACGACGGATTTCTTTGTATACAGATACATTACAGTAAATGGGGAAAATGATAAGCAGCGCTTCACAAACTATTACAATTGCCGCGTACGGAACGCCCACGATGTAAATTATAATGGCAGAAGCCCACGCCAGAGCAGAGGCCAAGATGATACGAACTTCAGTGACTTGCGTCTCATGTGTGAAGGGGTGTTTTATTGCAAAATAACGCTCGGCGCTCACTAAAACAATGTGATGCAAAGACGCCAGTCCACATATGGATGTGATAATTGTTGATATGCGGGTTACAGTACAGAACATGGTGTCACCCCTGTGAAGTAAACTTGCGCTGGCAATATGCAGAGGTTGAAGAGCTACTCCAACAAAAAGATCAGTTGTGGATAAACAGGCGAGTGCTACATTAGATTTGGTGCGAAGCTGTCGTTTGGTTTTCACTGCAACCATCAACAGTATGTTGAGCACAATAGTGAGAGGACAGGTGAAGGCGTTTGGAACGATTCTGAAGATTGATACAGCACGAAGATCAGGAGAAATGTTTGCAAGATTTACACGATATAGAGAATTGCCACAACTAGAGATTGTGGTGTTGAATGTAGTGTGATTCATACTTGCTCGATTCTGACTTATGAAGGACTTATAACTATGCGTTTTGCACTATAGCAGTACTTAAATGGACTTAATTTGTTTCAACGGGCATTGGTCAAGATTCGGTGTCATATTTCCCTTTATTGGCATGGAGTAATGCTTTAATCACTTGATCAAGATTTCCCGAACTTAATTTCCATTGCTATTATTTTTTTAGTTTCAAACGATTGAACAGAATCTTAATGACGCACTTAAATCAAGATTCTGTATAAAGGGTATTAAGTAGAAAATAGAAAACATTATGGGACTTGGAATTGCCATGTCAAAGTTCATTTAAAATGTTGTTTGTATAAGGCAATTGCGAGAGGCCTTTTATCAAATTTCGTCGTATATTTAACAATCGTTTGAAAAGGAAAAACAATAACAATGGAAATTAAGTTTTAATAATATTTCGTCGTAAATTTTTCTTTCTTAACACGTTAAGCACTTTTGTTTTCTCGGCTTATGTGCTAAAATTTATAGCGGAGCCCCGGCGGCCCGAAGCGGAGCCCCATACTTATATAGGAAAGAAAAGGAAACCCATGAGTTGATTTTCTCATGGTTATCATGGCTAGCGGCATTGCATGTGGGCGCGCTTGCATGGCGGCGACGACGACGGAGTCGCGCAACATGGCGGCCATACTCTAAATAATAGGTTGACAGCAGGGGCGGGGAAGAACACTCTACGACGCCTGGCACATTTTTTGTGTATGGATCATCCAACAAAAAGTGACGTCACATCCGGTAAAAGAACGGACGGAGCGGCAAAATCAAATTTGACTACGACATTATTGTAAACCCTGTAATTAAAACACGACTATCTCGTAATCGGCCGGATATGTCTATTTCCTCACCATATCGTTTGTTTGAAGAACAGGGCAACTATTTATTTAAAAACACGCTGTTTTGAAGGCGTGTGTTTTCACGAAATGTCGTCGTTTCTTCGTCGCTGAATTGAGCAGGAGTCTTCGTTTGCGTGGAAGACAATTGCGCTAGCCATGTTTTTGTGCTCACGACTTTTTTGTATATTTTACTTAGCTTTTATTTCCTTAGTAATTGTTGTTGACTTTTGCACTTTTCTTTGTTACGAGGAAATTGTCTTGAAATTTAGATAAAGAGTTTCAATCTTCGTTTAATTTTTGTCCGCCATTTTTTTTGTCCGGGCTCAAAGTAGGAGCTGTCAATTATTTCCAATTTCCCCGTTTTGCACTCAATTTCACTTTTTTGCGCTCAATTGGGATTAATTGACATATTCTTAACCAATCAGAAGTAAGACATTGTTATTGTGCCGCTAGCTATCTTACTGTGTCACATTCCAAGTATCTGTTCTGTAATTCTGATTTCTTTCAAGTAAAGAATCCCTCCAGATATAATGATTACTGGTTTGTTTGCCTCTGCTTTACTAGCACTTTTGAATTCATTGTTCAATCCGTTGCTATACGCTTTTAGAATTAGATATTTCCGCGTAGATTTTATTCACTTGTTGGGAAGAAAAACTATTTTACAAACTGAGGAGCTCGAAAAGAAAATCTTTGGGCCAAGACAGATTAGAGTCAACGGTGATGCTGATACAGAAATGTAGACAATTGAGCTTAAGTGAATTGAAATATGATGGAGCCAATCACACGGCATTACAAATTACCAGTTAAAAAGTAGATTTTAAAATTCTTAAGTACCACGAAATAAAACGCGAAGAAGGACCAAAGAAGACACCCTCACATCCTGCTACATTTTACTTATGACGACAAAAAGTACAAGCATTGTTCTTTGCGAAAGAACTGAAACGGCTGAGAGATTGGAGAGGTCGTTCCTTAAAAATACGCAGTAAACGCAGTAGGCAATGTAACCTGTACCACGTCCAATCGGAAGAAGCTAAAGTCAGGCAGCAACCAGGAGAAGTTAATAAATTTCCTTCAGAACTAAAAAGGCAAAAAACAAAACACTGTCGTATCAGAATACCAGTGCATAAATTACACGTCTTTGAACATTCAAACTAAATTATGAAATGGAAAATATCACAAACTTTTACATTCGACATAGAAACTCGATCGGCAAATTGTCCAACACGGAGTAAATTGGCAGAAATGAACTTGGCCTCTATATGGAAATCACTAAAATTTCTGATGTTTTAAAAGAAATAGATGTTTTGGAAGGAACGATTAACGTTTGGAGGGGGGAGGACGTGTGGATCTTCCTTGCTCCTTATTCACCTTGGTGTTTAACAGCGACCTTTTTAGAAACGAAACAGATCATCATAATTTTGTACGAAATATTTTCCTTAGTGTTAGACCGGTACTCATTTTCTGAATCTGGAAATCATTTCCAGAGTTTTTAGTCTAGTAAATTAAGTCACGCGCTGTCATCACAATGGGTGACCCTCCTGGCTTGGGAAAAAAAAAATTAAATCCTCAACTCTTGATGAAGGGATCTATTTCTGGCATAACTGAAGAAGCGTTACGGAGAGCAAGGCGTGTTCGCTTCTTGTCATTGTTGGTGAGCTCTTTTTTATAAGGGAAAAGGGGGATGGAGGTAATCAATGGCTGTTTACCTCACCCTTTCTATATTTTGCAGTCCCTGAATGACCGGGCCATCATTATGATTTTTAAGAGGCTGTCTCCGACTCTAGGAATCACCCACTCAATTTCGCTTCAAGAATAGTTTTGCCTGAAACTCTGGCAACTGAAAGACTTTATCAAGGTAGGAAAAAAAACAGATTTGTTTTGATTCGAAATGATTTTCTAGTCGTGTCAGGAGCCATTTAATATTTCGCCTCGTCAGGGCCCGTCGCGCCATCTCCAAAAGCATAAAGTTGGCATTTTTTCGTGACGCTGTAAAATATTTCATTTCCAACATTTAGTAACGAGTCTTATGTCATTTTTCTCATAAACCTTTCCGGTTTTCCAAGAAACTAACCAATTTTGTCATAATTTAAGTGGCAAGACGAAGTCAAGCAGATTACTGAACAATATTAATCGCCGTCGAACGATGGCTGGAAATGGCCTTTGTTTAGGAGCTAATTTTTAAAACTTGGTAGCTAGCTGAAACCTCTAGTCTACACAGCTGCAAAGTGTAGTCCTTTATCGGCAAAAAGACGCAAAAATCCCTGTACCATTTCGGTATTTCGAAAGTTATGGCCGTTTGTAACAGCCCATGTACGATTATTTCCGGCATTCAAGCCTACATCAAAATCGACTTTGCCTAGCAGATTTTATTATAATACAGCTAACCTGCTTCGAAATTTCCTACTTCAGCCATTTTCTAAGCAGTCACTTTGTTGAATTCACTAGCAGTGACAGTACATTGGTAGGTTTTGCCTTCGAAACTTGAGCACAGCTTCATCGAGTTTCTTGGAAGTGAACAAAGCTTGACTCCATGGCCACATTTTAAGCTTAAATACCCTATCAAAACATTGTTTCAGAGCTGGATACCTTCAAGAATCAGATAACAAACTAACCAAGTCTGGTATCAAGGAAAAAATCAAGCTTTGAAGGCTTAAACTTTGAAGAAATCACCCCGTGTAGTTCGATGGAAGATGTGTATCGGTGTGATACTGTTTCCACGGAGGTCCGCACAAAAGAGAGGAGACCGCTGATTGTACCGTACTCATCTTCCAGCCATCTAAACGGGGTGGGATTCCTACCTCACAACCGATGGCTAGCCACCTGCTTCAGCCAAACGTTATTCCCAGTGTACTCCGGAATTTGCAACATAGGCAAACCAAGCAAGCGCTCTCCTTCAACAGAGGTGCTTAGTAAAAGCTGTAACCCTTAAAAGATGTGGAGAGGGTCCGACCGTTACCAGGTTATTCAAGATGGTTTAAAGCGCGAGTGAGTAGTCAGGAAGCTCCATGCTCCTATCAAGTCCGCACAGAGGATGACAGAGTCTACCGCCTAAACTTTTCACATATTTGCGAAGTTCCTGAGGGCTTTCAAGTGATGCCAGCTGAAGACATGGTGGAATCGAAGGTCAATGCTCAAACTCTACCCGAACGCCAGGAAACCTACTGAGGAGACACTCCAGGTGCCCCCTAAACCTTCAGCGTTGCCATTACCAGATGTTTCGCAGCCACGTTTACAGCCAGCTTCGCCAGGTGTTCTTCCCGCTGTTTCTACTAGAAGTGGCACTGATTGTTAGTAGGCCTGCTTACCTCAGGGACTAGGAATCCAATGTATAGGCTTTTCGAACAGTTCTGAAAAGTGAACACTGTTAGATTTGTTTTGTTAATCACTTGTCTTTCCGTCTATTGCCTACCGTACGGTCCCTTCACTTTGTTTTGTTTGTTTAAAGGAGATGGAGCGATGTTATCATGTCATAAGCCCTTCGGGCTTGCGCAGTAGAGTGAGATGTATCTCGGATGCAGTTGTTGTTGTATTACGGCTAGTAATGGCGGGCTTTCATGAGTCTTATTAAAATCCGTTGAGTTGTCATCGTTTGCTCTCGTTTAGACTACGCTACAAGAGGCCATGATCGATGATGCGAACTTCAGTGACCTGGGTCTCGTATACGAAGGGGTGTTTTACAGCAATATGACGCTCGGTGTTCATCAAAAACAAATGATGAAATGAGGCTAGTATGCATATAGATGTGACACTTTCAAATAGGTCGGTTATAGTACAAAACATGATGTCATCTCTGAGAAGTGAACTTGCGCTAGCAATATCTAGAGGTTGAAGAACTACAATGAGCGACAAAAGTGTTGATACACTTGGCACTAAAATTCGATTTTTCTGCGTCTTGGAAACATTCCCCCCCTTTCCCCCACAACAATGTTGATTTTTCTATTTCTTCGATTGCACAGACCACAACGCCTACACAACATTGAATTGGGGGGCCGGGGGTATCAGAGATTTAACGCTAGATGCAAATAAAATAGAACAAATGTTTAAGAATCGAAAATCGTCTTTTCCTAAAAGTGTCTCAACTACTTTTGTCGCCCATTGTCTGGAGGCTATTTATGCAAATTGTAGCGATTTCCTTTATATATCTAAGCTATAGCAACTTTATTTTTACAAAAGTGACCAAATGCGTGGTTCAGAGTGATTCCTGACTAAAGAAAAATTGGGAAGTGTTTTTTTCTCACCGAAATTCCGATACAAAGACGAAACCTGGTGTATCTCGTTAATAAATAGATCCATATTTAGCCCTCAGGGTGGTGTTTATCGCCACTTTTTCTCTTTTAAAGTGTTCAAAGGGTGTCTACCTCACTTTCATTCAACGCAATTCTCACTATGACATGATGGCTACAAGTGCTTCACTTTTCAGTTGTCATATTTTGACGAAAAAACAGAAATTGCATCGTTCTTTGGCAAAAATCTCTCTATGTCTGACCTTAATACAATACTTTACCATTACAGATGATCTCATAATGACGTCACAGCAACATGTATATATTATTTTGATAACGGCATTGCACTGAGCACATCAAATTTTATATCAACCGATGGTTTTAGTGCTTTTACACTTTTACTGGGCGAGTTTCCAACGGTTTCTCATTGTTAAACCTTTTGCATCGAAAAGTTAATTAATTCATTCTATTTTTAACGCTTCACCATTGATAAAACATTGAGAAGTCATGACATGAAGTACAAAAGCGTGATAAAACAAGTGATCTTATGTAATTTTGTCCGCTCAACACAATGCTGTTAACGGAATGCTTCTAACACACAAGTATGATGTAAAAATGGTGCAATTACTGACGGTCAGCTGTCGCTAAACCAATAAAAACGTGCCTTCTGAGCCCAAAAGTTAGTTTTATAACATAGTGTCTCATTTTAATTCCTATTCTACAAAGTTTTTGTTTCTTTTTTCCAGTTCAGCTTGGAAAAACGATTACATAATGCAGATAAATGCAGTTTTTTCACTGGTAACCACGATTAACCACGGGTAACCAAATGATGATTAAAAGGATACTATTAATTTTGATTTAGTCAGTTCATGGTTACCCGTGGTTGACCGTGGTTTATCGTTGATTTTTCTGCACAGCGGTTGTTTGAATTACTCCAAGATAGCCTACTTTGGGAGTACCACCGGAAGTTTGTAATTCAACAATTACTCTCTTATTTCATTCCTTTTTCGGGGAGAAATATGGTGGAGATGACCAACACCCTAAATTGGCGATGTCACGCACGAATGTCACGCAAGATTACACTTCCAAAAAAAGCGATAATTTGTTTAAATTTTTGTACTGATGAGTAAGCTTGTCATAATTTTTCCATACGAAGAACCCAAATCCTGGAATAAAGCGACGGCAGGCATTTCAATTAAGTAGTACACTGGCTATTGTACCAGAAACAAATTTACTGTCTCAGACAATGAGCGACAAAAGTGTTGATACACTTGGCACTAAAATTCGATTTTTCTGCGTCTTGGAAACATTCCCCCCCTTTCCCCCACAACAATGTTGATTTTTCTATTTCTTCGATTGCACAGACCACAACGCCTACACAACATTGAATTGGGGGGCCGGGGGTATCAGAGATTTAACGCTAGATGCAAATAAAATAGAACAAATGTTTAAGAATCGAAAATCGTCTTTTCCTAAAAGTGTCTCAACTACTATTGTCGCCCATTGTAGTCCCACTGCAAGGTCAGTAGTGGATAAGCAGGCGAGTGCTATGTTAGATTTGATGCGGAGCTGTGGGTTGGTTTTCACTTCCACCATCATCAATGATAAGAGGACACTTGGCGAGAGCGTTCACGACGATTCTGGCAATAATTTAAAATGAAAACAACTTGTGGGCTGCACGCAGCAACAACTAATCATCTTGTACAACTGAGCTTATTTATCGACCGGTTTCGTCTGCTAGTGAGAGTTCGTCAGGATTAATCTACAAGATACAGAAATTGAACTTATTTTACACTAAATCTTTGTAGTACAAAGTATGCTTCTACTATAGCGTGTGAACAACAAAACACCCACAAGAAATACGTACTGATGATATGACTAAAATCCTGCGCTATCCATAAAATGTGCAATGTAAGCGGAGCTCACGGGTTTAACAGATTCAACGTTAAATCTCTTGTTTTCAGTAATGCATTATAAAATGAACACCAACAAGAAATATATAGAATTAGTCTCTTTACCACAGTTTTTGCTTTGTGTGACATGAAAATGGCGACCCGAGAAGGCAGTCGCGCAAGTCAAAACATGAGTTATCGCTCTAGATTTTGCTAATTAAACAGTGCTTGCGCTGGAAGGAAAAAAATAATTCAATGTGTTGGAGCAACAACTTTTCGTTTCAACACCAAAACTCAGTGACATATGTTTCTGTTACTTTACGGCCACTATGTTTGTCTCACAAAAACAGGTGCAAAATACACGTCTATAAAAACGGCGATAAAACCCATGACAAATAGAGTTACAAGAAACTTTTTATATGCTTTTATTGTGTAGTGATATTGTAATTATTGTACAAAGTTTGATGGTGAATGAACTTGCTTAGCGCTGCCAACATCTTCCTAAAGCTGCGTGACGATTGGACCGTTTCGGCAAGGCGAAAATCGGCGTTTTTAACGAATTTTCAAACATTTTTAAATTTCAGCCGAAAAAAAAAATTGCAAAAGGATTTAGATTTGAGATATTATTTCCATTTCTACCACTTGAATTTCAAAGGAAGAACGTGAGCAAGAAGCAACCTGTCACGGACAACAAAATTTCGATGAAATATTGCAAAACGCCCTTTGCACATTAGTCTTATTTCAAACGGGCCTCGATATGCCCTTAGTGGTTCCAAATCGCCTCATGAGTTCTGTAGTTTTGAGTTTGTTGTATCATTTTTACTGAACTTTTTCTATCAGGTTCTTAAAGGGCTCTAGTCAGCTTCCGCCATTTTCGATGACATCGAAATTATTGATATAAAATGTTGAAGCCAATTCTTATTGTTTTACTGTAAACTGTGTTCCTGAAGGAATGTTTAATTATCTTGAGTACTTTCACAGTGATTTTTCTTCTTTTCGACGGGCTCGAAATAAAAGATAATAGCCAAATTCTCGCATGTAAACAAAAACAAAGGTGTGGCTGACTAGGGCCCTTTAATGGAGTGCACATCTTAGCCTCAACATGTGCATTAAAGATTACAATTACTTTACACTAAATTATGAATGAAATTATGCAAATGTTTATTTACTTTTTTGTGACTACTGCGCTTGCGCAGCAGTCACTATTGCCATCGTCTGAGTTTTCCGAAAGTAAGTAAGTAAAAATAGAATATACTTCGGAGCCAATCAGCATAAGAAGTATCCATCTTGCGGTCTCTCGTGAGTCCTTCGCATCACCGATGACTGGCCGAGAGTCATCGATAGCAAACGAAGATCTCTGCTGCCTCCTTCGTCCCTGGAGGTATCCTTCGAAATTAAGGTGAGTTATTTAATGTTTTACAGCATTGTCATTTTCTGCTCACAGCTTTCATATTTTGTTTCCAACTGATCAGATGAAAGGCTGCGTGAGGATTTAGGACGAGATAAACCTCGAATATTTAGGATACTGAGTATTGATTTAACGTCGACGCGTATGTAAACAAGCGTAAGCTTACATGTAAGTCTTAACCTTTGCCGTGGATACTCCATAATTTGAAAAGTACCTTTAGCCTCGTATGGGAAAAACTGGGCCTCTCTGCTGGAGGAATACTGCGTTATGTGAACGGTGCCTCTTCGCACGAATTTACATCGAGCTCCGATGCTTCAAAATTGCGCCGCTCGAACGACCATGTTGGAAAAACCATCAATGTGAAAGCTGTGTGTACTTGTGAAAGACACGAAACAACTAGGTCAGGTAACTGTGATATCGTAATGATGGCAGTGGAAATCAGTCATCAACTGTTGTGGAACTGCTGTGGACAGACTGTCTGTCATAAAGCTTTCAATTGTAAACAATCGACTTTCGAATCAGTCTAGAGACAGCAAACAATCTAGACTTGCTGGTGATGTAGTTGTTTCTTTTTTCAGGATCTATGGCAGTCCCACGTTTCATTGGAATGGTAGAGCGCTAGGCGTTTGGTCAATATTTTAGGGAACATCCCACGAGATTTACTGAAATCAAATTTGTCACTCTCTCGGAGACATACATGTAATCTAATCCACTTATTGCAGAAATCCGGCAATGTTATGGATGTAGGTCACATAGATAAATTACACTATGTATCAACAGCACCATTCAACTTTTGTATCAATGTCAGCTGTCACTTATACACAGTTTTGCTGATGTTGGAAACTAGCTCTACTCTATCAATATAGAATGACTGTTGTGTTAAATGTAAAGTTTCTCTTCGATATCAAGAAAAGGAATTATAGAAACATTTAACCTACCTTCTTTGAGAGAAAAATAATGAGTTACAAAATGTTACACTATTAATATACAGTAAACACCTAGTTACATGTATATCTAGCTACAAATGCGTACGTATTTCTTACGTTGTGTTTCATCATTTTTTGGTATAATGTGTGCCATTAATACTTGGGATCATGTCTCTCATGGGAAGCCTTGATTGGTATATTGACCCGGATGTATCAGTCAATACGTCGCTCAATACGTCGGTTGTTAATTGACTGCCACTCGAGTGATATTCAACCGATACTCAACCGGCTAGCAACCAGTGTCACAATTGATACTCAGTCGATATAGTGACCGAGATATATTTATAGCGGTCGATATAGTGAGTGGTACCCTGACACTTCACCGATACTTCACAGACACTTTGTCGAGTATAGCGATATACTCACTGTTTAAAACAAGTCTTTTGATATTTAAATTTTGCCAGATACAGAACAAAAGAATTCTTCGTTGCGACAGCCAATAATCATCTGATTGGCACCTTATGACAATAGGTGACGTAACAGTAAGTATCGCTATATTCTTTAAAACATCAATCAATTTATTGGACAATATATCGACCAATTTATTGGTCGTCCGAAGGGATTTCAATAGGCCGCCATATTGGTGGAATATAGGATTTTCTTATAGGGTGCCTCAGTCGATATATCAGTGGATATGTTGGCTGTTAAAATAGCTGATGGACGACTGATGTATCCCTGTAGTGTTGCCAGCAACATGGTTATGCGAAAGTTACCTTTACTTCTGCCAAAATACAGGTACTCTCGATTAATCCCAGAATTGTTGAATTTGTACCATTCTCGTCATGTTGTTTACCATAAATTTTGTTTCATCAGTTCATTAAAATATTTTAAAAAATGCTTTTGATTGTCTAATCGTGTTTGTTTACTGATCACTTTTCATACACCATACATCATACACTGCTGATAATTTTATGGCATAATTGAAAATGGCCTATTAAAAACCATTTTGCTTTCTTCCTTTGGACAAATTCAGGCATTCTTTAACAATGGCTTATTAGCATTCAATCATGCCTCATCACCAACATTCATTATCTAATCATTTGCAAATATTCTTATTTTCATATGTAACTGCTAATATAGAACAGTTCCACTTTTTCATTTTTGCAGTAGTCACCTGCGCCAATATGGCGCCTATTTTTTTAAAATAGTGGATCGGTGACTAAAGCCTTACCTAAATAAAGGAAAATTGAGCAATGTCGATTCACATACATGATTCAACAGCATAAGCCCTAGTTGTAGTTTTTCCGGTTTTCTACTCTAAATCCCGCAAACATAAATTTCTCCTGATGTCTGCGCTATCTACATCGCCGGAATCGTAGCGAACGCTCTCGCCTGTCCTGTCATTATTGTTCTCAACATCTTGGTGATGGTTGTAGTGAAAACCAAACCACAGCTTCGGACCAAATCTAACATTGATAGCACTCGCAGTCTTATTCACAACTGACTTTGAAGTTACATGGGCTAGTTGTTTAACTTCTACATATTGGAAACGAAAGTTTACTTTGCAGACATTAGATTTTGCACTCTAGTAGACCTAGCTGTCACATGTATGTTTCAGTACTGGTTTTGATGAGCGCCGAGCGTTATGTTGCCGTTTAACGTCCCTTTGCATACGAGACCCAGGTCACTGAAGTTCTCATGATCATGGCCTCTGCTATGACATGAGCTGCAGCCATCATCCTTTCCTACGAAAACCCTTTGGACACAGCAATTCTAATAGCTTCTTGGCAACAAGAAACAAATTGCTGCTAACCAAGTTTCTCCAGCTTGTTTATTTATTCGATGAAGAACAGGAAAGCTTTTTCAACTACTGTTATTGTGCTGCTAGCTGTTTTACTGTGCAATATTCCATGAAACATTGTCTTGCTATTAATCCCTCGTAATTTGAGGGTTACTGCCATTTGTCTTTCTATTTTACTGCCAGTTCTGAGTGTGGGATAAAGCCTTGGAGGCGATTGCCTTATAGCTCCCGAAACCTTTCCCGGTTTCTGTAGCATAAAACGGCTAGGAGCATTTCTACTCCATGCTAGTCCAGCGCAGGTCACTTTCAAAACTGTTTAAGTTGTGTGCAAAACTGCGATGATCAATCATATATTCCTTTTCTTCAAAGCTACAATGGGCGACAAAAGTGTTGAGACACTTGGTAGTAAAATTCGATTTTTGAGCGTCTTGGTCACATTTTGCCCCCTTCCCCCAAAACAATGTTGATTTTTCTATTTCTTCGACTACACAGACCACAGCGCCCACACAACATTGAATTAGGGGGCCAGGGGTATCAGAGAATTAACGCTAGATGCAAACAAAATAGAACAAACGCTTAAGTATCGAAAAGCGTCATTTCCTAAAAGTGTCTCAACTACTTTTGTCGCTCATTGTAGCTACTGAAATGATGCAAATTAGTTTATTAAAATGTAACTAGGTGATATTTTTTTGAAATTAGGGGAAAATGATACAATTCCAAGCAATTCCACTTCAAGGAAACTAAAAGGCAAATTAAAGTGCAAAACGCAAGCAAACTATCCCAAACACTCAAAGTGCAATAGGAAGCCTTGAGTCAGAATCGAGCAAAGATGAATCATAGTACATTTAACACCACATTCCCTAATTCCAGTTTCTGCCTTTACCTCCCAAACGTTTCTCGTGATGTACGCGCTGTTTTGATCGCTAGAATAGCCGTGAACGCTCTCACCTGTTCTCTCATCACTGTGCTCAATATACCGGTGAAGGTGGCAGTGAAAACCAAACCACAGCTTCGGACCAAATCTAACATGGCACTCGCCTGTTTATCAACAACTAACCTTGCAGTTGGACTAGTCCTTCAACCTCTATATATTGCAAACGAAGGTTCACTGCTCACAGGTGGCATTAATGTTTTGTTCTATCACGACCTGATATAAAACTGTCCCATGAATACGTTTACTGGCTTCATTTCATCACTTGAATTCGGTGAGGGCAGAGCGATTAAAAACCCCTTCGTATACCAGACTCGGGTACCCCAAGCTCGCACCAGCATGGCCTCTGCTTTGGCGTGGGCTGTGACCATCATACTTTCCAGCGCAGACTTCTTTGCCCACAGCAACTCTGTTGTAACATCCCATCAAATATTTGATCTGTTATTCTGATCTCTTGCAGGGTAAGAACTTTTCCTAATATAACTGCCGCATGGTGGACGAGGAAAGCAAAATTACCAATCGTATTACAAGATGCAAAAGAGAAACACATAAAAAGACTTGGCAGCACGCTAAAAAATTATTGAACAGTAAATATTTTAATTTTGTTGTCCTCGTTTATCCCTGATGAGCTGGGACCTTTTTTGTATGCATGTACACGGGCTAGACAAGGAAATAGAAAAGAGCTAGTATACAAAAAAAAAAAAAAGTTTTAGAAAAACTAACCTGTGGGGCATCCGACTTTACCAGGATGTTAATAGTGCGTGTTAAATTTAATTTTAACACTCTATTTTTTTAAATTCCTCTAAATTTGACAACATGATTATCATTTTACTGCACAAAAGTAATTATTTCAAGATTAAATAGATGTGAATTTTTCACCACGGAGTAACATAGAAGGCGCAGTAAGAATATTTTCAAAAGTAAACCTCACAAACTGGTTAAGGAAAAATAAACAGAATATTTAGGATACGTTCATATATACTTTACTTCAAAAAAAAAATAAATTTACTCATAATACTAAATAAAAAAAGTGCCCAAAAAGCAAACGACGGTTAAGAAATAACATTTCGTTTAACTGCCGATGTAACTAGTATTCTAGTGTCAAAACTCACCGGCCGTCGACACACAGAAAGTCTTTTCAGTAAATCTTTTCAAACTGAAAGTTACATATCCAATTAGTGTTTAATTCTCTTTCCGTGTAAACTCTTATTTAATTTTTCTTTTTTAACTAGTTGTAATATTATTACTGAAACCATTCTTTAATGATCAGGCCTAACCGCTAAAGTTGGATTGAAGATTGCATCACTACTCGGTACCCCAAAAAAATAGTTGAAACTTTAATTCTAAAACCAAAGGCAGAGGAAATGTTAGCGATAAAACCAATTCCTATAAAACGAGATTTTTCAACCTGTTTTTCGCAATGCAAGCTCTTTAATTTGGATCGGGAGCAAAAGAATCGACGTGAAACATTTGTCGTGAAACTTCAAAGGTGACAAGTTTTTTTTCAATACAACAAATTAAAACGCAACAAAACAAAAAACAAAAAACGCTTAAGGTGGGTACACGTTACACTGAAATTGAAATCACTAAATCTTGGTGAGCACATGAATATTTTCGATATTTAATGGACCCTTTTTGCCGATGCCACGCTTTTCCGATTCTCCTTGTTTTTATTTCAACCAAATAATAAATCGCATGCGAATTTAGTTATTTTATGTGAGGTTTCATTAAAATGATTTCCGAAGATTCTCCGTTTGATGGCTAAATACTGTTCTAAGCTTATATCAAGACTACGCTTTAACTAATGAAAAAAGCGGAGTTCTTGTTATCCGCTGCCTCGTATCTGAGTTGCTCGGCGCTCGTTGCAAAGATATTTTTAACAAATAGTTAGTAGACAGGCAACACATGCGGCCTTTTAGCAGCATTTACAAAACCTAGGTCACAGCTTTAGCATTACGGGATTCCTAGCCGGCATGCAAACAATGTATATTTCTAAAAAATATACAGTGATACAAGAAATTTTGTGATTTTTCATCCTGTTAACTTCTTGTTGAAAATCGTTACATGGGTGCGGCTTTATTTCATTTTTTAGTTCATTTAATTTAGTTTAGCCAGTTAAAGGTGCATATGGTTTCTGGGAGCAAATTCGCGTATCACAGCTGTTTGACGTGACGTAATACGACTTTTTTCGGTAGAAATGAAATTAAAAAAAAATAAATTAATAAATAGGCTAACTATGTTTGATATTAATTTATGCCATTTTCGAATAACTTTATTTGTAATTTCCAACTTTTTCAAGGAAAAACTAATCAATAAGCCAACTACAAAATAGGGTTAACCGTTACGTTACTGTTCACACTGAAAACTGCAAAGAGAATGGACAAGAAAGTTGTCGTGTAACTGCAGGAGTAAGGAGTATTCTGTCCAAACTCACAGGTCGACACTCAAATAGTCTTTTCAGTAAAGCTTTTCAAACAGTAACTTGAATATGTATATACCATGAAATCCCGGTTGGGAGTAAGCTATTGTTCAAATTTAATTACCACAACTATTCTTTATTTACCAAGCTTGGCGGCCGAAGATAACCCTGTGGAAATTATGATTAAAGTTGTTTTCTTCTAAGACTGCGACTTGATCTAGGCGATACACAAAAAAATAGCGGATACTTTAATACTAAAAGTAGAGCCGGGCAAAAAAATAGCCAAGGCTACAACTCTGTTCAAGATTTAAGACAATTTAAGATAGTTTAGTGCAAGCTTTTAGATGACTCCAACAGAAACGACAACCATTTCTCACAAATTGAAGAAAGTAATTTACTTATTCAACATGGTATCATAAAGAAGTCAGCTGTTGAGGATGAACGCAAAGCTTCAAAGAAAACACAGATGTCTACAACAAAACAAAGTGAAACAAGAAAAAAAAACACTATTTACTATTTGAAAACAGGAACACTTGTAGTGGCAAGATGTTGGAAGGACAATCAGATGACCAAATCTTGGTAAACGCACGAATATTTCGGATGTTTATTTACCATTGCTCAAAACCTCCGCATAGAAGCCAAGGAAGGAGAAATGTTTAACGTATGTGTTGAGAATAAACGAAATCTGCTCAGTCTGTGTAATGAAGATTAAAATTACTAAGCTTTTAATTAAATTTTGCTAATGAAATAATGCAAAAGTAAGGTAATTTCATGAAATTAATTATGATCAGGTGATTAAAGCGGTATTATTCCAAATCAAAGAAAAAGTATAATTTATTCACACCTATTGAGCCGGTACAGTACAAAACACTGGTAAACCGACTCAACACAACGAAGTGAAGAGGTGATGAGTCAAAATCGAGCAAAGATGAATAACACTACATTTGACACCAAATCAGTCTCTAGTTCCTGCCTCCTCCTTGAAAATCTTTTAAACACTTCTCCTGATCTTGGCGCTGTATTCATCGCCAGAATCGTCGTAAACGCTCTCACCTGTCCTTTCATCATTGCGCTCAACATCTTGCTGGTAGTTGCAGTGAAAACCAAACCACAGCTTCGCACCAAATCTAACATAGCACTCGCCTGTTTATCCACAACTGACCTTGTAGTTGGACTAGTTCTTCAACCTCTACAAATTGCAAGCGACGTTTCACTTCTCAGGGGAGACATTATGTTTTGTACTATAACCTACCTATCAAAAACTCAGGTTACACTAAGTTGTGTACTGGCTTCCTTTCATCATTTGGTTTTGATGAGTGCCGAGCGTTATGTTGCAATAAAACGCCCATTCGTATACGAGACCCAGATAACTGAAGCTCGTATCATCATAGCTTCTGCTGTGGGGTGGGCTGCAGCCATCATCCTTTCCAACGAAAACCTTTTAGCCACAGCAATAGTAATAGCTGTTGAAACGCTGCTTATCATTCTTCCTATTTACTTCAATGTCACTGTATACAAGGAAGTTCGTCGCAAAAACAAACAAATTGCTGCTAACCAAGTTTCTTTAGAAGCCAAGGAAAAGTTACTCAAGAATAAGAAAGCTTTTTACACGACTGTTATTGTGCTGCTAGCTATTTTATTGTGTTATATTCCAACACAGATTTGTGTTGTTATTCTGATCTCTTTTGAGGAAAAAATTGTTCCCAACATTAGGGCTACTGCTATATATCTTATTACTTTATTGCCAGTTCTGAATTCTTTGTTTAATCCGTTGATTTACGCCGCTAGAATAGGATATTTTCGCGTAGCTTTCATTCAGTTGTTATCAAGAAAAACTATTACACAAGCTGAGGAACTTGAAATGAAAATCTTTGGGCCAAGGCAGGTTGGTGTGAGCAGTAATGGGAAAGCAGGATAAGGGAATCAAACAATGAAGAATGAACATGAACTGGCAAGATGGGCAGAGCCGCACGGTGGATGAGGAGAAACACTTCTGAAGTTAAACTCAAAGAACGTACGAAATGACAGAATTGGTGTCAAATGTAGTGTTATTCATCTTTGCTCGATTTTGACTCATCACCTCTTCACTTCGTTGTGTTGAGTCGGTTTACCAGTGTTTTGTACTGTACCGGCTCAATAGGTGTGAATAAATTATACTTTTTCTTTGATTTGGAATAATACCGCTTTAATCACCTGATCATAATTAATTTCATGAAATTACCTTACTTTTGCATTATTTCATTAGCAAAATTTAATTAAAAGCTTAGTAATTTTAATCTTCATTACACAGACTGAGCAGATTTCGTTTATTCTCAACACATACGTTAAACATTTCTCCTTCCTTGGCTTCTATGCGGAGGTTTTGAGCAATGGTAAATAAACATCCGAAATATTCGTGCGTTTACCAAGATTTGGTCATCTGATTGTCCTTCCAACATCTTGCCACTACAAGTGTTCCTGTTTTCAAATAGTAAATAGTGTTTTTTTTTCTTGTTTCACTTTGTTTTGTTGTAGACATCTGTGTTTTCTTTGAAGCTTTGCGTTCATCCTCAACAGCTGACTTCTTTATGATACCATGTTGAATAAGTAAATTACTTTCTTCAATTTGTGAGAAATGGTTGTCGTTTCTGTTGGAGTCATCTAAAAGCTTGCACTAAACTATCTTAAATTGTCTTAAATCTTGAACAGAGTTGTAGCCTTGGCTATTTTTTTGCCCGGCTCTACTTTTAGTATTAAAGTATCCGCTATTTTTTTGTGTATCGCCTAGATCAAGTCGCAGTCTTAGAAGAAAACAACTTTAATCATAATTTCCACAGGGTTATCTTCGGCCGCCAAGCTTGGTAAATAAAGAATAGTTGTGGTAATTAAATTTGAACAATAGCTTACTCCCAACCGGGATTTCATGGTATATACATATTCAAGTTACTGTTTGAAAAGCTTTACTGAAAAGACTATTTGAGTGTCGACCTGTGAGTTTGGACAGAATACTCCTTACTCCTGCAGTTACACGACAACTTTCTTGTCCATTCTCTTTGCAGTTTTCAGTGTGAACAGTAACGTAACGGTTAACCCTATTTTGTAGTTGGCTTATTGATTAGTTTTTCCTTGAAAAAGTTGGAAATTACAAATAAAGTTATTCGAAAATGGCATAAATTAATATCAAACATAGTTAGCCTATTTATTAATTTATTTTTTTTTAATTTCATTTCTACCGAAAAAAGTCGTATTACGTCACGTCAAACAGCTGTGATACGCGAATTTGCTCCCAGAAACCATATGCACCTTTAACTGGCTAAACTAAATTAAATGAACTAAAAATGAAATAAAGCCGCACCCATGTAACGATTTTCAACAAGAAGTTAACAGGATGAAAAATCACAAAATTTCTTGTATCACTGTATATTTTTTAGAAATATACATTGTTTGCATGCCGGCTAGGAATCCCGTAATGCTAAAGCTGTGACCTAGGTTTTGTAAATGCTGCTAAAAGGCCGCATGTGTTGCCTGTCTACTAACTATTTGTTAAAAATATCTTTGCAACGAGCGCCGAGCAACTCAGATACGAGGCAGCGGATAACAAGAACTCCGCTTTTTTCATTAGTTAAAGCGTAGTCTTGATATAAGCTTAGAACAGTATTTAGCCATCAAACGGAGAATCTTCGGAAATCATTTTAATGAAACCTCACATAAAATAACTAAATTCGCATGCGATTTATTATTTGGTTGAAATAAAAACAAGGAGAATCGGAAAAGCGTGGCATCGGCAAAAAGGGTCCATTAAATATCGAAAATATTCATGTGCTCACCAAGATTTAGTGATTTCAATTTCAGTGTAACGTGTACCCACCTTAAGCGTTTTTTGTTTTTTGTTTTGTTGCGTTTTAATTTGTTGTATTGAAAAAAAACTTGTCACCTTTGAAGTTTCACGACAAATGTTTCACGTCGATTCTTTTGCTCCCGATCCAAATTAAAGAGCTTGCATTGCGAAAAACAGGTTGAAAAATCTCGTTTTATAGGAATTGGTTTTATCGCTAACATTTCCTCTGCCTTTGGTTTTAGAATTAAAGTTTCAACTATTTTTTTGGGGTACCGAGTAGTGATGCAATCTTCAATCCAACTTTAGCGGTTAGGCCTGATCATTAAAGAATGGTTTCAGTAATAATATTACAACTAGTTAAAAAAGAAAAATTAAATAAGAGTTTACACGGAAAGAGAATTAAACACTAATTGGATATGTAACTTTCAGTTTGAAAAGATTTACTGAAAAGACTTTCTGTGTGTCGACGGCCGGTGAGTTTTGACACTAGAATACTAGTTACATCGGCAGTTAAACGAAATGTTATTTCTTAACCGTCGTTTGCTTTTTGGGCACTTTTTTTATTTAGTATTATGAGTAAATTTATTTTTTTTTTGAAGTAAAGTATATATGAACGTATCCTAAATATTCTGTTTATTTTTCCTTAACCAGTTTGTGAGGTTTACTTTTGAAAATATTCTTACTGCGCCTTCTATGTTACTCCGTGGTGAAAAATTCACATCTATTTAATCTTGAAATAATTACTTTTGTGCAGTAAAATGATAATCATGTTGTCAAATTTAGAGGAATTTAAAAAAATAGAGTGTTAAAATTAAATTTAACACGCACTATTAACATCCTGGTAAAGTCGGATGCCCCACAGGTTAGTTTTTCTAAAACTTTTTTTTTTTTTTGTATACTAGCTCTTTTCTATTTCCTTGTCTAGCCCGTGTACATGCATACAAAAAAGGTCCCAGCTCATCAGGGATAAACGAGGACAACAAAATTAAAATATTTACTGTTCAATAATTTTTTAGCGTGCTGCCAAGTCTTTTTATGTGTTTCTCTTTTGCATCTTGTAATACGATTGGTAATTTTGCTTTCCTCGTCCACCATGCGGCAGTTATATTAGGAAAAGTTCTTACCCTGCAAGAGATCAGAATAACAGATCAAATATTTGATGGGATGTTACAACAGAGTTGCTGTGGGCAAAGAAGTCTGCGCTGGAAAGTATGATGGTCACAGCCCACGCCAAAGCAGAGGCCATGCTGGTGCGAGCTTGGGGTACCCGAGTCTGGTATACGAAGGGGTTTTTAATCGCTCTGCCCTCACCGAATTCAAGTGATGAAATGAAGCCAGTAAACGTATTCATGGGACAGTTTTATATCAGGTCGTGATAGAACAAAACATTAATGCCACCTGTGAGCAGTGAACCTTCGTTTGCAATATATAGAGGTTGAAGGACTAGTCCAACTGCAAGGTTAGTTGTTGATAAACAGGCGAGTGCCATGTTAGATTTGGTCCGAAGCTGTGGTTTGGTTTTCACTGCCACCTTCACCGGTATATTGAGCACAGTGATGAGAGAACAGGTGAGAGCGTTCACGGCTATTCTAGCGATCAAAACAGCGCGTACATCACGAGAAACGTTTGGGAGGTAAAGGCAGAAACTGGAATTAGGGAATGTGGTGTTAAATGTACTATGATTCATCTTTGCTCGATTCTGACTCAAGGCTTCCTATTGCACTTTGAGTGTTTGGGATAGTTTGCTTGCGTTTTGCACTTTAATTTGCCTTTTAGTTTCCTTGAAGTGGAATTGCTTGGAATTGTATCATTTTCCCCTAATTTCAAAAAAATATCACCTAGTTACATTTTAATAAACTAATTTGCATCATTTCAGTAGCTACAATGAGCGACAAAAGTAGTTGAGACACTTTTAGGAAATGACGCTTTTCGATACTTAAGCGTTTGTTCTATTTTGTTTGCATCTAGCGTTAATTCTCTGATACCCCTGGCCCCCTAATTCAATGTTGTGTGGGCGCTGTGGTCTGTGTAGTCGAAGAAATAGAAAAATCAACATTGTTTTGGGGGGAAGGGGGCAAAATGTGACCAAGACGCTCAAAAATCGAATTTTACTACCAAGTGTCTCAACACTTTTGTCGCCCATTGTAGCTTTGAAGAAAAGGAATATATGATTGATCATCGCAGTTTTGCACACAACTTAAACAGTTTTGAAAGTGACCTGCGCTGGACTAGCATGGAGTAGAAATGCTCCTAGCCGTTTTATGCTACAGAAACCGGGAAAGGTTTCGGGAGCTATAAGGCAATCGCCTCCAAGGCTTTATCCCACACTCAGAACTGGCAGTAAAATAGAAAGACAAATGGCAGTAACCCTCAAATTACGAGGGATTAATAGCAAGACAATGTTTCATGGAATATTGCACAGTAAAACAGCTAGCAGCACAATAACAGTAGTTGAAAAAGCTTTCCTGTTCTTCATCGAATAAATAAACAAGCTGGAGAAACTTGGTTAGCAGCAATTTGTTTCTTGTTGCCAAGAAGCTATTAGAATTGCTGTGTCCAAAGGGTTTTCGTAGGAAAGGATGATGGCTGCAGCTCATGTCATAGCAGAGGCCATGATCATGAGAACTTCAGTGACCTGGGTCTCGTATGCAAAGGGACGTTAAACGGCAACATAACGCTCGGCGCTCATCAAAACCAGTACTGAAACATACATGTGACAGCTAGGTCTACTAGAGTGCAAAATCTAATGTCTGCAAAGTAAACTTTCGTTTCCAATATGTAGAAGTTAAACAACTAGCCCATGTAACTTCAAAGTCAGTTGTGAATAAGACTGCGAGTGCTATCAATGTTAGATTTGGTCCGAAGCTGTGGTTTGGTTTTCACTACAACCATCACCAAGATGTTGAGAACAATAATGACAGGACAGGCGAGAGCGTTCGCTACGATTCCGGCGATGTAGATAGCGCAGACATCAGGAGAAATTTATGTTTGCGGGATTTAGAGTAGAAAACCGGAAAAACTACAACTAGGGCTTATGCTGTTGAATCATGTATGTGAATCGACATTGCTCAATTTTCCTTTATTTAGGTAAGGCTTTAGTCACCGATCCACTATTTTAAAAAAATAGGCGCCATATTGGCGCAGGTGACTACTGCAAAAATGAAAAAGTGGAACTGTTCTATATTAGCAGTTACATATGAAAATAAGAATATTTGCAAATGATTAGATAATGAATGTTGGTGATGAGGCATGATTGAATGCTAATAAGCCATTGTTAAAGAATGCCTGAATTTGTCCAAAGGAAGAAAGCAAAATGGTTTTTAATAGGCCATTTTCAATTATGCCATAAAATTATCAGCAGTGTATGATGTATGGTGTATGAAAAGTGATCAGTAAACAAACACGATTAGACAATCAAAAGCATTTTTTAAAATATTTTAATGAACTGATGAAACAAAATTTATGGTAAACAACATGACGAGAATGGTACAAATTCAACAATTCTGGGATTAATCGAGAGTACCTGTATTTTGGCAGAAGTAAAGGTAACTTTCGCATAACCATGTTGCTGGCAACACTACAGGGATACATCAGTCGTCCATCAGCTATTTTAACAGCCAACATATCCACTGATATATCGACTGAGGCACCCTATAAGAAAATCCTATATTCCACCAATATGGCGGCCTATTGAAATCCCTTCGGACGACCAATAAATTGGTCGATATATTGTCCAATAAATTGATTGATGTTTTAAAGAATATAGCGATACTTACTGTTACGTCACCTATTGTCATAAGGTGCCAATCAGATGATTATTGGCTGTCGCAACGAAGAATTCTTTTGTTCTGTATCTGGCAAAATTTAAATATCAAAAGACTTGTTTTAAACAGTGAGTATATCGCTATACTCGACAAAGTGTCTGTGAAGTATCGGTGAAGTGTCAGGGTACCACTCACTATATCGACCGCTATAAATATATCTCGGTCACTATATCGACTGAGTATCAATTGTGACACTGGTTGCTAGCCGGTTGAGTATCGGTTGAATATCACTCGAGTGGCAGTCAATTAACAACCGACGTATTGAGCGACGTATTGACTGATACATCCGGGTCAATATACCAATCAAGGCTTCCCATGAGAGACATGATCCCAAGTATTAATGGCACACATTATACCAAAAAATGATGAAACACAACGTAAGAAATACGTACGCATTTGTAGCTAGATATACATGTAACTAGGTGTTTACTGTATATTAATAGTGTAACATTTTGTAACTCATTATTTTTCTCTCAAAGAAGGTAGGTTAAATGTTTCTATAATTCCTTTTCTTGATATCGAAGAGAAACTTTACATTTAACACAACAGTCATTCTATATTGATAGAGTAGAGCTAGTTTCCAACATCAGCAAAACTGTGTATAAGTGACAGCTGACATTGATACAAAAGTTGAATGGTGCTGTTGATACATAGTGTAATTTATCTATGTGACCTACATCCATAACATTGCCGGATTTCTGCAATAAGTGGATTAGATTACATGTATGTCTCCGAGAGAGTGACAAATTTGATTTCAGTAAATCTCGTGGGATGTTCCCTAAAATATTGACCAAACGCCTAGCGCTCTACCATTCCAATGAAACGTGGGACTGCCATAGATCCTGAAAAAAGAAACAACTACATCACCAGCAAGTCTAGATTGTTTGCTGTCTCTAGACTGATTCGAAAGTCGATTGTTTACAATTGAAAGCTTTATGACAGACAGTCTGTCCACAGCAGTTCCACAACAGTTGATGACTGATTTCCACTGCCATCATTACGATATCACAGTTACCTGACCTAGTTGTTTCGTGTCTTTCACAAGTACACACAGCTTTCACATTGATGGTTTTTCCAACATGGTCGTTCGAGCGGCGCAATTTTGAAGCATCGGAGCTCGATGTAAATTCGTGCGAAGAGGCACCGTTCACATAACGCAGTATTCCTCCAGCAGAGAGGCCCAGTTTTTCCCATACGAGGCTAAAGGTACTTTTCAAATTATGGAGTATCCACGGCAAAGGTTAAGACTTACATGTAAGCTTACGCTTGTTTACATACGCGTCGACGTTAAATCAATACTCAGTATCCTAAATATTCGAGGTTTATCTCGTCCTAAATCCTCACGCAGCCTTTCATCTGATCAGTTGGAAACAAAATATGAAAGCTGTGAGCAGAAAATGACAATGCTGTAAAACATTAAATAACTCACCTTAATTTCGAAGGATACCTCCAGGGACGAAGGAGGCAGCAGAGATCTTCGTTTGCTATCGATGACTCTCGGCCAGTCATCGGTGATGCGAAGGACTCACGAGAGACCGCAAGATGGATACTTCTTATGCTGATTGGCTCCGAAGTATATTCTATTTTTACTTACTTACTTTCGGAAAACTCAGACGATGGCAATAGTGACTGCTGCGCAAGCGCAGTAGTCACAAAAAAGTAAATAAACATTTGCATAATTTCATTCATAATTTAGTGTAAAGTAATTGTAATCTTTAATGCACATGTTGAGGCTAAGATGTGCACTCCATTAAAGGGCCCTAGTCAGCCACACCTTTGTTTTTGTTTACATGCGAGAATTTGGCTATTATCTTTTATTTCGAGCCCGTCGAAAAGAAGAAAAATCACTGTGAAAGTACTCAAGATAATTAAACATTCCTTCAGGAACACAGTTTACAGTAAAACAATAAGAATTGGCTTCAACATTTTATATCAATAATTTCGATGTCATCGAAAATGGCGGAAGCTGACTAGAGCCCTTTAAGAACCTGATAGAAAAAGTTCAGTAAAAATGATACAACAAACTCAAAACTACAGAACTCATGAGGCGATTTGGAACCACTAAGGGCATATCGAGGCCCGTTTGAAATAAGACTAATGTGCAAAGGGCGTTTTGCAATATTTCATCGAAATTTTGTTGTCCGTGACAGGTTGCTTCTTGCTCACGTTCTTCCTTTGAAATTCAAGTGGTAGAAATGGAAATAATATCTCAAATCTAAATCCTTTTGCAATTTTTTTTTTCGGCTGAAATTTAAAAATGTTTGAAAATTCGTTAAAAACGCCGATTTTCGCCTTGCCGAAACGGTCCAATCGTCACGCAGCTTTAGGAAGATGTTGGCAGCGCTAAGCAAGTTCATTCACCATCAAACTTTGTACAATAATTACAATATCACTACACAATAAAAGCATATAAAAAGTTTCTTGTAACTCTATTTGTCATGGGTTTTATCGCCGTTTTTATAGACGTGTATTTTGCACCTGTTTTTGTGAGACAAACATAGTGGCCGTAAAGTAACAGAAACATATGTCACTGAGTTTTGGTGTTGAAACGAAAAGTTGTTGCTCCAACACATTGAATTATTTTTTTCCTTCCAGCGCAAGCACTGTTTAATTAGCAAAATCTAGAGCGATAACTCATGTTTTGACTTGCGCGACTGCCTTCTCGGGTCGCCATTTTCATGTCACACAAAGCAAAAACTGTGGTAAAGAGACTAATTCTATATATTTCTTGTTGGTGTTCATTTTATAATGCATTACTGAAAACAAGAGATTTAACGTTGAATCTGTTAAACCCGTGAGCTCCGCTTACATTGCACATTTTATGGATAGCGCAGGATTTTAGTCATATCATCAGTACGTATTTCTTGTGGGTGTTTTGTTGTTCACACGCTATAGTAGAAGCATACTTTGTACTACAAAGATTTAGTGTAAAATAAGTTCAATTTCTGTATCTTGTAGATTAATCCTGACGAACTCTCACTAGCAGACGAAACCGGTCGATAAATAAGCTCAGTTGTACAAGATGATTAGTTGTTGCTGCGTGCAGCCCACAAGTTGTTTTCATTTTAAATTATTGCCAGAATCGTCGTGAACGCTCTCGCCAAGTGTCCTCTTATCATTGATGATGGTGGAAGTGAAAACCAACCCACAGCTCCGCATCAAATCTAACATAGCACTCGCCTGCTTATCCACTACTGACCTTGCAGTGGGACTACAATGGGCGACAATAGTAGTTGAGACACTTTTAGGAAAAGACGATTTTCGATTCTTAAACATTTGTTCTATTTTATTTGCATCTAGCGTTAAATCTCTGATACCCCCGGCCCCCCAATTCAATGTTGTGTAGGCGTTGTGGTCTGTGCAATCGAAGAAATAGAAAAATCAACATTGTTGTGGGGGAAAGGGGGGGAATGTTTCCAAGACGCAGAAAAATCGAATTTTAGTGCCAAGTGTATCAACACTTTTGTCGCTCATTGTCTGAGACAGTAAATTTGTTTCTGGTACAATAGCCAGTGTACTACTTAATTGAAATGCCTGCCGTCGCTTTATTCCAGGATTTGGGTTCTTCGTATGGAAAAATTATGACAAGCTTACTCATCAGTACAAAAATTTAAACAAATTATCGCTTTTTTTGGAAGTGTAATCTTGCGTGACATTCGTGCGTGACATCGCCAATTTAGGGTGTTGGTCATCTCCACCATATTTCTCCCCGAAAAAGGAATGAAATAAGAGAGTAATTGTTGAATTACAAACTTCCGGTGGTACTCCCAAAGTAGGCTATCTTGGAGTAATTCAAACAACCGCTGTGCAGAAAAATCAACGATAAACCACGGTCAACCACGGGTAACCATGAACTGACTAAATCAAAATTAATAGTATCCTTTTAATCATCATTTGGTTACCCGTGGTTAATCGTGGTTACCAGTGAAAAAACTGCATTTATCTGCATTATGTAATCGTTTTTCCAAGCTGAACTGGAAAAAAGAAACAAAAACTTTGTAGAATAGGAATTAAAATGAGACACTATGTTATAAAACTAACTTTTGGGCTCAGAAGGCACGTTTTTATTGGTTTAGCGACAGCTGACCGTCAGTAATTGCACCATTTTTACATCATACTTGTGTGTTAGAAGCATTCCGTTAACAGCATTGTGTTGAGCGGACAAAATTACATAAGATCACTTGTTTTATCACGCTTTTGTACTTCATGTCATGACTTCTCAATGTTTTATCAATGGTGAAGCGTTAAAAATAGAATGAATTAATTAACTTTTCGATGCAAAAGGTTTAACAATGAGAAACCGTTGGAAACTCGCCCAGTAAAAGTGTAAAAGCACTAAAACCATCGGTTGATATAAAATTTGATGTGCTCAGTGCAATGCCGTTATCAAAATAATATATACATGTTGCTGTGACGTCATTATGAGATCATCTGTAATGGTAAAGTATTGTATTAAGGTCAGACATAGAGAGATTTTTGCCAAAGAACGATGCAATTTCTGTTTTTTCGTCAAAATATGACAACTGAAAAGTGAAGCACTTGTAGCCATCATGTCATAGTGAGAATTGCGTTGAATGAAAGTGAGGTAGACACCCTTTGAACACTTTAAAAGAGAAAAAGTGGCGATAAACACCACCCTGAGGGCTAAATATGGATCTATTTATTAACGAGATACACCAGGTTTCGTCTTTGTATCGGAATTTCGGTGAGAAAAAAACACTTCCCAATTTTTCTTTAGTCAGGAATCACTCTGAACCACGCATTTGGTCACTTTTGTAAAAATAAAGTTGCTATAGCTTAGATATATAAAGGAAATCGCTACAATTTGCATAAATAGCCTCCAGACAATGGGCGACAAAAGTAGTTGAGACACTTTTAGGAAAAGACGATTTTCGATTCTTAAACATTTGTTCTATTTTATTTGCATCTAGCGTTAAATCTCTGATACCCCCGGCCCCCCAATTCAATGTTGTGTAGGCGTTGTGGTCTGTGCAATCGAAGAAATAGAAAAATCAACATTGTTGTGGGGGAAAGGGGGGGAATGTTTCCAAGACGCAGAAAAATCGAATTTTAGTGCCAAGTGTATCAACACTTTTGTCGCTCATTGTAGTTCTTCAACCTCTAGATATTGCTAGCGCAAGTTCACTTCTCAGAGATGACATCATGTTTTGTACTATAACCGACCTATTTGAAAGTGTCACATCTATATGCATACTAGCCTCATTTCATCATTTGTTTTTGATGAACACCGAGCGTCATATTGCTGTAAAACACCCCTTCGTATACGAGACCCAGGTCACTGAAGTTCGCATCATCGATCATGGCCTCTTGTAGCGTAGTCTAAACGAGAGCAAACGATGACAACTCAACGGATTTTAATAAGACTCATGAAAGCCCGCCATTACTAGCCGTAATACAACAACAACTGCATCCGAGATACATCTCACTCTACTGCGCAAGCCCGAAGGGCTTATGACATGATAACATCGCTCCATCTCCTTTAAACAAACAAAACAAAGTGAAGGGACCGTACGGTAGGCAATAGACGGAAAGACAAGTGATTAACAAAACAAATCTAACAGTGTTCACTTTTCAGAACTGTTCGAAAAGCCTATACATTGGATTCCTAGTCCCTGAGGTAAGCAGGCCTACTAACAATCAGTGCCACTTCTAGTAGAAACAGCGGGAAGAACACCTGGCGAAGCTGGCTGTAAACGTGGCTGCGAAACATCTGGTAATGGCAACGCTGAAGGTTTAGGGGGCACCTGGAGTGTCTCCTCAGTAGGTTTCCTGGCGTTCGGGTAGAGTTTGAGCATTGACCTTCGATTCCACCATGTCTTCAGCTGGCATCACTTGAAAGCCCTCAGGAACTTCGCAAATATGTGAAAAGTTTAGGCGGTAGACTCTGTCATCCTCTGTGCGGACTTGATAGGAGCATGGAGCTTCCTGACTACTCACTCGCGCTTTAAACCATCTTGAATAACCTGGTAACGGTCGGACCCTCTCCACATCTTTTAAGGGTTACAGCTTTTACTAAGCACCTCTGTTGAAGGAGAGCGCTTGCTTGGTTTGCCTATGTTGCAAATTCCGGAGTACACTGGGAATAACGTTTGGCTGAAGCAGGTGGCTAGCCATCGGTTGTGAGGTAGGAATCCCACCCCGTTTAGATGGCTGGAAGATGAGTACGGTACAATCAGCGGTCTCCTCTCTTTTGTGCGGACCTCCGTGGAAACAGTATCACACCGATACACATCTTCCATCGAACTACACGGGGTGATTTCTTCAAAGTTTAAGCCTTCAAAGCTTGATTTTTTCCTTGATACCAGACTTGGTTAGTTTGTTATCTGATTCTTGAAGGTATCCAGCTCTGAAACAATGTTTTGATAGGGTATTTAAGCTTAAAATGTGGCCATGGAGTCAAGCTTTGTTCACTTCCAAGAAACTCGATGAAGCTGTGCTCAAGTTTCGAAGGCAAAACCTACCAATGTACTGTCACTGCTAGTGAATTCAACAAAGTGACTGCTTAGAAAATGGCTGAAGTAGGAAATTTCGAAGCAGGTTAGCTGTATTATAATAAAATCTGCTAGGCAAAGTCGATTTTGATGTAGGCTTGAATGCCGGAAATAATCGTACATGGGCTGTTACAAACGGCCATAACTTTCGAAATACCGAAATGGTACAGGGATTTTTGCGTCTTTTTGCCGATAAAGGACTACACTTTGCAGCTGTGTAGACTAGAGGTTTCAGCTAGCTACCAAGTTTTAAAAATTAGCTCCTAAACAAAGGCCATTTCCAGCCATCGTTCGACGGCGATTAATATTGTTCAGTAATCTGCTTGACTTCGTCTTGCCACTTAAATTATGACAAAATTGGTTAGTTTCTTGGAAAACCGGAAAGGTTTATGAGAAAAATGACATAAGACTCGTTACTAAATGTTGGAAATGAAATATTTTACAGCGTCACGAAAAAATGCCAACTTTATGCTTTTGGAGATGGCGCGACGGGCCCTGACGAGGCGAAATATTAAATGGCTCCTGACACGACTAGAAAATCATTTCGAATCAAAACAAATCTGTTTTTTTTCCTACCTTGATAAAGTCTTTCAGTTGCCAGAGTTTCAGGCAAAACTATTCTTGAAGCGAAATTGAGTGGGTGATTCCTAGAGTCGGAGACAGCCTCTTAAAAATCATAATGATGGCCCGGTCATTCAGGGACTGCAAAATATAGAAAGGGTGAGGTAAACAGCCATTGATTACCTCCATCCCCCTTTTCCCTTATAAAAAAGAGCTCACCAACAATGACAAGAAGCGAACACGCCTTGCTCTCCGTAACGCTTCTTCAGTTATGCCAGAAATAGATCCCTTCATCAAGAGTTGAGGATTTAATTTTTTTTTTCCCAAGCCAGGAGGGTCACCCATTGTGATGACAGCGCGTGACTTAATTTACTAGACTAAAAACTCTGGAAATGATTTCCAGATTCAGAAAATGAGTACCGGTCTAACACTAAGGAAAATATTTCGTACAAAATTATGATGATCTGTTTCGTTTCTAAAAAGGTCGCTGTTAAACACCAAGGTGAATAAGGAGCAAGGAAGATCCACACGTCCTCCCCCCTCCAAACGTTAATCGTTCCTTCCAAAACATCTATTTCTTTTAAAACATCAGAAATTTTAGTGATTTCCATATAGAGGCCAAGTTCATTTCTGCCAATTTACTCCGTGTTGGACAATTTGCCGATCGAGTTTCTATGTCGAATGTAAAAGTTTGTGATATTTTCCATTTCATAATTTAGTTTGAATGTTCAAAGACGTGTAATTTATGCACTGGTATTCTGATACGACAGTGTTTTGTTTTTTGCCTTTTTAGTTCTGAAGGAAATTTATTAACTTCTCCTGGTTGCTGCCTGACTTTAGCTTCTTCCGATTGGACGTGGTACAGGTTACATTGCCTACTGCGTTTACTGCGTATTTTTAAGGAACGACCTCTCCAATCTCTCAGCCGTTTCAGTTCTTTCGCAAAGAACAATGCTTGTACTTTTTGTCGTCATAAGTAAAATGTAGCAGGATGTGAGGGTGTCTTCTTTGGTCCTTCTTCGCGTTTTATTTCGTGGTACTTAAGAATTTTAAAATCTACTTTTTAACTGGTAATTTGTAATGCCGTGTGATTGGCTCCATCATATTTCAATTCACTTAAGCTCAATTGTCTACATTTCTGTATCAGCATCACCGTTGACTCTAATCTGTCTTGGCCCAAAGATTTTCTTTTCGAGCTCCTCAGTTTGTAAAATAGTTTTTCTTCCCAACAAGTGAATAAAATCTACGCGGAAATATCTAATTCTAAAAGCGTATAGCAACGGATTGAACAATGAATTCAAAAGTGCTAGTAAAGCAGAGGCAAACAAACCAGTAATCATTATATCTGGAGGGATTCTTTACTTGAAAGAAATCAGAATTACAGAACAGATACTTGGAATGTGACACAGTAAGATAGCTAGCGGCACAATAACAATGTCTTACTTCTGATTGGTTAAGAATATGTCAATTAATCCCAATTGAGCGCAAAAAAGTGAAATTGAGTGCAAAACGGGGAAATTGGAAATAATTGACAGCTCCTACTTTGAGCCCGGACAAAAAAAATGGCGGACAAAAATTAAACGAAGATTGAAACTCTTTATCTAAATTTCAAGACAATTTCCTCGTAACAAAGAAAAGTGCAAAAGTCAACAACAATTACTAAGGAAATAAAAGCTAAGTAAAATATACAAAAAAGTCGTGAGCACAAAAACATGGCTAGCGCAATTGTCTTCCACGCAAACGAAGACTCCTGCTCAATTCAGCGACGAAGAAACGACGACATTTCGTGAAAACACACGCCTTCAAAACAGCGTGTTTTTAAATAAATAGTTGCCCTGTTCTTCAAACAAACGATATGGTGAGGAAATAGACATATCCGGCCGATTACGAGATAGTCGTGTTTTAATTACAGGGTTTACAATAATGTCGTAGTCAAATTTGATTTTGCCGCTCCGTCCGTTCTTTTACCGGATGTGACGTCACTTTTTGTTGGATGATCCATACACAAAAAATGTGCCAGGCGTCGTAGAGTGTTCTTCCCCGCCCCTGCTGTCAACCTATTATTTAGAGTATGGCCGCCATGTTGCGCGACTCCGTCGTCGTCGCCGCCATGCAAGCGCGCCCACATGCAATGCCGCTAGCCATGATAACCATGAGAAAATCAACTCATGGGTTTCCTTTTCTTTCCTATATAAGTATGGGGCTCCGCTTCGGGCCGCCGGGGCTCCGCTATAAATTTTAGCACATAAGCCGAGAAAACAAAAGTGCTTAACGTGTTAAGAAAGAAAAATTTACGACGAAATATTATTAAAACTTAATTTCCATTGTTATTGTTTTTCCTTTTCAAACGATTGTTAAATATACGACGAAATTTGATAAAAGGCCTCTCGCAATTGCCTTATACAAACAACATTTTAAATGAACTTTGACATGGCAATTCCAAGTCCCATAATGTTTTCTATTTTCTACTTAATACCCTTTATACAGAATCTTGATTTAAGTGCGTCATTAAGATTCTGTTCAATCGTTTGAAACTAAAAAAATAATAGCAATGGAAATTAAGTTCGGGAAATCTTGATCAAGTGATTAAAGCATTACTCCATGCCAATAAAGGGAAATATGACACCGAATCTTGACCAATGCCCGTTGAAACAAATTAAGTCCATTTAAGTACTGCTATAGTGCAAAACGCATAGTTATAAGTCCTTCATAAGTCAGAATCGAGCAAGTATGAATCACACTACATTCAACACCACAATCTCTAGTTGTGGCAATTCTCTATATCGTGTAAATCTTGCAAACATTTCTCCTGATCTTCGTGCTGTATCAATCTTCAGAATCGTTCCAAACGCCTTCACCTGTCCTCTCACTATTGTGCTCAACATACTGTTGATGGTTGCAGTGAAAACCAAACGACAGCTTCGCACCAAATCTAATGTAGCACTCGCCTGTTTATCCACAACTGATCTTTTTGTTGGAGTAGCTCTTCAACCTCTGCATATTGCCAGCGCAAGTTTACTTCACAGGGGTGACACCATGTTCTGTACTGTAACCCGCATATCAACAATTATCACATCCATATGTGGACTGGCGTCTTTGCATCACATTGTTTTAGTGAGCGCCGAGCGTTATTTTGCAATAAAACACCCCTTCACACATGAGACGCAAGTCACTGAAGTTCGTATCATCTTGGCCTCTGCTCTGGCGTGGGCTTCTGCCATTATAATTTACATCGTGGGCGTTCCGTACGCGGCAATTGTAATAGTTTGTGAAGCGCTGCTTATCATTTTCCCCATTTACTGTAATGTATCTGTATACAAAGAAATCCGTCGTAACGAGAAACATATTGCCGCTAACCAAGTTTCTTTAGAAGCTAAGGAAAAGTTAGTCAAGAAAAGAAAAGCTTTTTACACAACTATCATTGTGCTGATGGCTATCTTTCTGTGTTATATTCCATCAAGTATCTGTTCTGCAATTCTGGTATCTTTCAAGGAAAGAATCCCTCCAGAAATAATGATTGCTGGTTTGTATGCTTCTTCTTTATTGACAGTTCTGAATTCGTTATTTAATCCGTTGATTTACGCTTTTAGAATAAGATATTTCCGCGTAGCTTTTATTCAGTTGTTGGCAAGAAAAACCATTTCACAAGCCGAGGAGCTCGAAAAGAAAATCTTTGGGCCAAGACAGATTAGAGTCAACGATGATGTTGATACAGGACAAGGAAATCACACATTGAGCAATGAACGCGAACCGACAAGACAAGCAGAGCGAGGAGTGCTACTTTTTTAAGGATGTGGATAATGGCAGGTTTTAAATTCAAAAGTTTCAATTTTTCTTTGGTTTGACAACAAAGTTATTAAATTGCTGCAAAAAAAAAAATCTCCAACACAATAGTGAAATGCCTGAATGCTTCATTGAGCAATTTCACATCACGAAATGTAGCGGCAAACTTGATTGCCTCGTTAAAGAAATATTATATATTCGTATGCGTAAACCAACATTGAACGTGCAAACGGATTCCATCCGTGCAAAGGTGTTTGTTTAGGCCGTTTATTGTAATTTATGCTTTTCTTGTACCTTTCCTTTATTGCATGCTTTTTAACAAGTCTCTTGATAATGGAGTCATGATGACCCCGAAACGTCGAGCGATAAATCTTTCCTGGATTTTTATATGACTTTGCTTCAGCAAATCTCTACTGATCAAATACTGCACAAAAGTAACTATTTTCGGTTCGAACAGTCTTGTTATCTGATTATTTGGGAAGGTAAAGACGAAACAATAAAATTAAATGAAAACCTTAAACCTGGCAGATTTTATTATCGCTAACCCTCTTCCCTTCTCGAAGGAATAGACTTGGATGGGGGCAGTTAGAAATTGTGTTTATATTCTGAGCTAAAATGTGTGTAAACATCGTTTTCCTTACGTATGGATACTAAACAGCTGACCAACACAGCATCTGACAGATGTCTCAGTAGCGGAAAAAAACCGCGTTATTTTAAACAAAATCTGAGCTGATCTGAGCTGAATTCTCTTCATGTTTTAATTTTTGAACCAATGGAATAACAACCTACCAATAACATTGTAATATTCCACTACTGTCAAAAAAAACCTGCAGCGGCAGCGGACGAAAGTTAAGGGAAAAGTAGGGCTAAGCACCCTGCTAATTAATATTCTGTTTAAGCTCACGTCACCAGACATGTTAAGTCTTTTAAGCAAATCTTTTTAAACTGCAATTAAAACATATAAATGCCATGAAATTCCTACCGCGCAGAAACTTTTGTTTAGCTTTTAATTACTTTCTTTTCTTTTGCCTTTTTTTGCCTTGAAATCATCACCTATTGATACAGATTGGCTCGTCAAGATGGCGGTAAACTGACCTCATTCCTTTTCAGGCGAATGCTTAAAATAACGGAAAACGCAACTAATTATTGTTTCATATTCATTTTATTATTTCGTTTTTCGTGTTGTCCGTAGGTGTTCTACCTTTAAAAGTGTCTTATGTTTTAAGATATCAAAATGCCCTGTTATTGGATAGAAGAAAGTTAACGCTCTTAAGCTAAGTTTATCCCGTATCTAGTAATGCGATTTTTTTTTTCAATACGGATACCGAGATCTTTCTTAATTTGCACGATTTTGTATACCTTGTTCCATGTTTTGCGAGATAATGCGCGCGCAGAGTTCACGAGGTTATCATGATCAGTAAAATATCTGCACGTATCATCTCGAAAAACATCGCATAAGAGGTTTGTTATTACGCTTGAATTTTTTTTTTTCATATCATCAAGCATCGGCATCTTTTAGCTAGAGTACGGAAAGCGGCAACTTTATCATTCTTCATACAGTGATTGTGAGCTTCATCTACGCGATGATAACAAAAAGCCAATAAACTTCGTTTTATTTGATTGGATAAAATGATAAACGAATGACAGGAAGTCAATAATTTTAAAAACTGTAAACAAGTCGAAATTTGGTTCGTCCTGTTCGGCCGTCTTTTCTTCCCCGTCCTCATCTACACACAGTGTGATGCGCAAGTCTACAGTGTAACACGCTGGGATATTTTGAATTCAACAATCTTCAACATCTTGTGCAGAGACGGACGAATCTCGTCCTCAAGCCCAAACGCGGTTTTAACTTTCTCAGCCAATTGCTTGAGATTAGCTGACTGATTAGATTCATTGACTTTTAACGTCAGGAGAACTTGGTCCACAGTTTTGCATTACAGACCGAAAGCATCAAACACTGACGAAATAATTTTGGTAAATTGCTTTGTCATACGTAAATAATTGCTTACTTTTCACGTGCCGGCGTTTACCGAGATTGAATCGTGGCTACGCATCAATGTATCAGCAGATTAGAAAGAGTCGTTGTAATAAATACTTAATTGAACAAGTTTATTCCAATTTGATTTGCACTTTGATATACGTCTCAACGCTAAATGAATTATTTTTTGCAAAATCGAGGTCAGAAAAATACTAATCGGCGAGGGGAAAGCAGCGAAGATTTTTTTTTCCCTTCTCCTCAAGAGCTGATACACATCACCTTACAGCTGTTTGACAAAAATAACAGCAACAGAAAATACGCTCATTGTATTTTATTTGAGTTAATTCTATTCCTATTCAATTTCATGTATCATTATAACGTCTCCATGAAACGCGCTTTCTGATTGGCTGAAGAAGATATGTATAGTAAGCTAAATTTTAAATCTCTGCTTGAAAAATTTGCCAAATTTTAGCTAAAGTAAACGTTCTGTACAATCTTCCTGCAAGCCGTTAATAACCGTAGCCCCTTTCAAAGGCAGCTTCGAACTTCGCATTTTCATCCCCGAGCTTCGAGCTCTTTGTTTCGTAATTTTTTATTGCAAAAGAGCACGTTTTCATGAGACACAATGCGGCTAGATTCCACTGGACTAGAATGTTTTAGATCCTTATTTATTTTTAAATCAAATTAAAAAGCGAACTTTGAAGAGTGGAGGCAGCGTGGCCGAGTGGTTAGGGCGCCGGGTTCAAGTCCCACTCTGACCACTAAGCTGGAGTTGTTTCTCGGTGGGCCCCAGTTCAACTCCTCGGTCATGCTTGTAAATAGCCAGCTGGTCTGCCTCCCGCCAGTTGGGATTTTTAAGCCTGTTATGTTCATTTGAAATATTTGTTTCCTTCAGTTTGAGTGGCATGCCTGTGAACTAGCTAGGTGTAGCTAAGTGCATGACCACTGTGACAAACATTTGAATTTGAATTTTTTGAATTTGATTTGAAAGCCACTCAAAACCAAAAGTTGAGCTACAGTCCAGTTTGTGATTGACGGCTGTTGTCTTAATTGTTAGGCATTCAAATCATTTGAGCAATTTTAACAAGGATTTTGATTGGCTTAATTAACGTGCGTTATCAGAGAACAGATGCACGCTGTCGCCGATTTACCTCGTTTTGAAAATAAAAAGGCTTGTGTTTAAACTATTAGCCGAATGTGTTGGGAAATAACTGGAGTCGTTATTATATAAACCAAATATTAAAAGCCTCTTAGCGCTCAGCAAAGGGAAACAATCCACTATAGCTACGTTCCTCACAACAGAACAAAGCACAGCCGAGTCGTCTTAATTTGTTAAATATAGCTTGTAATTATTCTTTTTTTTCTGGGGAAAAACGCTAAATGAAATGCAAATTACCAATGATGTTAAATGAAAACTGCAATTAAAGGAGTCGAGGGGTAAGAAGATATTTTTAGTGTAACAGCCGATGTGATTACTACACCGTCTTAACGCAACACTCGAGGCTCAAAAGTCGTTTGAGAGAAGCTTTTCAAACTTACAGCTCAGAGCAAACTATTGTTTGAATTTTATTGCTAGTGACAATTTTTTAGAGGCCACTCTTAGCTGCTAAGATGGCCGAAAAGTTTGTCTTGTTAGTCGATGTAGGCGGTACACAAAAGATATAACGTGCATTTCAATTCTAGGACTAAAAATAGAAAAAAAGCTAACACTAGAACTAACTCGGAGAACAGACAATTTTAAAACCAGTTTCCTGCACGCTGTTAGGATGGCTGCGACAATCTCTGCAACCTAAAAGACAAACATACTGATCTCGC
>JAHPZR010046503.1:0-15022 GCA_019787425.1 Platygyra sinensis
CACGCCAGAGCAGAGCCCATGATGATGCGAACTTCAGTGACCTGGGTCTCGTATACGAAGGGGTGTTTTATCGCAACATAACGCTCGGCAGTCATCAAAACCAAATGATGAAATGAAGCCAGAAAACATGCAAATGTGACTTCAGTGTTTGATGCATCGGTTTCAGTACAGAACGTGATTCCAACTCTCAGAAGTAAGCTTTCCTTTGCGATGTATAGAGGTTGAAGAACAAGTCCTACTACAAGGTCAGTAGTGGATAAACAAGCGAGTGCTATATTGGATTTGGTGCGAAGCTGTCGTTTGGTTTTCACTGCAACCATCACCAGGATGTTGAGCGCAATGGTGAGAGGACAGGTGAAAGTGTTCACCACGATTCTGACGAGTAATACAGCGCGAACACCAGGAGAAAGGTTTGTCAAATTTACAGAATAAAGGGAGTTACCGCAACTAGAAATTGTCTTGTTGAATGTAGTATGATTCATATTTTCTCGATTCTGACTTTCCAAGGGCTGGTAAGTTTAACTGTGTTTTACACTTTACTATTTGATTTGCATGGATTAATGCTTTAATCACCTGATCACAAATTCATCAACTTAATTTAAATTGCCATCAATTTATTTCATTTTAATTTCAAACTGTAAAGTATTTTGTAATTTTTCAATGCACATATTGAACCGAATTCATTATGCACTTATATCAAGATTCTAAATGGAAATATTCAGTAGAGAATTCCCAACAAAGTCCAAGTAAAAAAAAAAAAATGAGGAACCGTTAAGTGCAACGCCAAAGTTCACTTAAAATATTGCTTCTATAAGACCATTGCGAAGGCGGTGTTTTGCATATTTTGTCATAATCTTTGTTTTTCTTATTGAAAGTGTTGAGCATTTATCCGTTTTTTTTTTTTGTTTTGTTTTTTTTTGCTGAGAGTTTAATCATGGCAATTAGATGTCTCAGTCAAATCTTCATGCGTACGCGTTTCCCAAGATTTTGATCTAAATTTTTGTCTGACATCTCCCACAACACTGAAGTGTCGATGTTTTTCGCATAGCAAACAATGTTCTTTTCTCGCATTCAAAAACTACGTGTTAGCTTTGAAGTTATTCGATATACAGAGCTTGACTGATACTTTGTTGTATAATGTTGATTAATTTCGCGAGATCAGTATGTTTGTCTTTTAGGTTGCAGAGATTGTCGCAGCCATCCTAACAGCGTGCAGGAAACTGGTTTTAAAATTGTCTGTTCTCCGAGTTAGCTCTAGTGTTAGCTTTTTTTTTTTCTATTTTTAGTCCTAGAATTGAAATGTACGCTATTTTTTTGTGTACCGCCTACATCAACAAACAAGACAAACTTTTCGGCCATCTTAGCAGCTAAGAGTGGCCCCTAAAAAATTGACACTAGCAATAAAATTCAATAGTTTGCTCTGAGCTGTAAGTTTGAAAAGCTTCTCTCAAACGACTTTTGAGCCCCGAGTGTTGCGTTAAGACGGTGTAGTAATCACATCGGCTGTTACACTAAAGATATCTTCTTACCCCTCGACTCCTCTAATTGCAGTTTTCATTTAACATCATTGGTAATTTGCATTTCAGTTTGCTTTTTCCCCAGAAAAAAAAAGAATAATTGCAAGCTGTATTTAACAAATTAAGGGAGCGTTCGTTTGGGATATTCCGGAATAAGAATATATTCTGGAATATATTCCGGCTATTCTGCTCCTGGGAGCAGAATAACCGGAATGGAAATCCAGGTATTCCGGAATGAGAATAACTCCCAAAGATATCTTCTTACCCTCGACTCCTCTAATTGCAGTTTTCATTTAACATCATTGGTAATTTGCATTTCAGTTTGCTTTTTTCCCCAGAAAAAAAAAAAATAATAATTGCAAGCTGTATTTAACAAATTAAGGGAGCGTTCGTTTGGGATATTCCGGAATAAGAATATATTCTGGAATATATTCCGGCTATTCTGCTCCTGGGAGCAGAATAACCGGAATGGAAATCCAGGTATTCCGGAATGAGAATAACTCCCAAACAAACGCTTACTCGCATTATTTCAATTATTCTTATTCCGGATTGATCCCAAACGAACGCGCCCTAAGAAGACTCGGCTGTGCTTTGTTCTGTTGTGAAGAACGCAGTTATAGTGGATTGTTTCCCCTTGCTGAGCGCTGTAGAGGCTTTTAATATTTGGTTTATATAATAACGACTCCAGTTATTTCCCAACACATTCGGCTAATAGGTTAAACACAAGCCTTTTATTTTCAAAACGAGGTAAATGGGCGACATTGTGCATCTGTTCTCTGATAACGCACGCTAATTAAGCCAATCAAAATCCTTGTTAAAATTGCTCAAATGATTTGAATGCCTAACAATTAAGACAACAGCCATCAATCACAAACTGGACTTTGGCTCAACTTTTGGTTTTGAGTGGCTTTCAAGAAAGATCTCTTCAAAGTTCGCTTTTTAATTTGATTTAAAAATAAATAAGGATCTAAAACATTCTAGTCCAGTAGAATCTAGCCGCATTGTGTCTCATGAAAACGAGCTCTTTTGCAATAAAAATTACGAAACAAAGAGCTTTAATCTCGGGAATGAAAATGCGAAATTCTAAGCTGCCTTTGAAAGGGGCTACAGTTATTAACGGCTTGCCGGAAAGATTGCACAGAAAGTTTACTTTAGGTAAAATTTGTGAAATCTTTCAAGCAGAAATTTAAAATTTAGCTTACTATACATTGATATCTTCTTCAGCCAATCAGAAAGCGCGTTTCATGGAGACGTTATAATGATACATGAAATTAAATAGGAATAGAATTAACTCAAATAAAATACAATGAGCGTATTTTTTTTTTGGCTGTTATTTTTGTCAAACAGCTGTAAGGTGATGTGTATCAGCTCCCGAGGAGAAGAAAAAAAAAATCTTCGCTGTTTTTCCCCTCGCCGATTAATACTTTTCTGACCTCGATTTTGGAAAAAAAAAATTCATTTAGCGCAGAAACGTATATCAAAGTGCAAATCAAATTGGAATAAACTTGTTCAATTAAGTCTTTATTACAACGACTCTTTATTACAACGACCCTTTCTAATCTGCTGATACATTGATGCGTTGCCACGATTCAATCTCGGTAAACGAGAACGTGAAAAGTAGGCATTTATTCACGTATGACAAAGCAATTCGCCAAAATTATTTCGTCAGTGTTGCAAAACTATGGACCAAGTTCTCCTGACTTTAAAACTCGATGAATCTAATCAGGTAATCTCAAGCAATTGGCTGAGAAGTTAAAATCGCGTGTGAGCTTGAGGACGGGATTCGTCCGTTTCTACACAAGGTGTTGAAGTTTGTTGAATTCAAAATATCCCAGCGTGTTACACTGTAGACTTGCGCATCACACTGTGTGTAGATGAGGACGAGGAAGAAAAGACGGCCGAACAGGACGAACCAAATTTCAACTTATTTACAGCTTTTAAAATTGACTTCCTGTCATTCGTTGATCATTTTATCCAATCAAATAAAACGAATTTTATTGGCTTTTTGTTATCATTGCGTAGATGAAGCTCGCAATCACTGTATGAAGAATGAGAAAGTTGCCGCTTTCTGTACTCTAGCTAAAAGATACCGATGCTTGATGACATAAAAAAAATTCAAGCGTAATATATAACAAACCTCTTATTCGATGTTTTTCGAGATAATACGCGCAGATATTTTACTGATCATGATGACCTCGTGAGCTCTGCGCGCGCATTATCTCGCAAAACATGGAATGAGGTATACAAAATCGTGCAAATTAAGAAAGATCTCGGTATCCGTATTGAAAAAGAAAACTCACATTACTAGATACGGGATAAACTTAGCTTAAGAGCGTTAACTTTCTTCTATCCAATAACAGGACATTTTGATTTCTTAAAACATTAGACACTTTTAAAGGGAGAACACCTACGGACAACACGAAAAACGAAATAATAAAATGAATATGAAAGAATAATTAGTTGCGTTTCCCGTTATTTTAAGCATTCGCCTGAAAAGGGATGAGGTCAGTTTACCGCCATCTTGACGAGCCAATCTGTATCAATAGGGGATGATTTCAAGGCAAAAAAAAAAGGCAAAAAGAAAAGAAAGTAATTAAAAGCTACACAATAGTTTCTGCGCGGTAGGAATTTCATGGCATTTATATGCTTTAATTACAGTTTAAAAAGATTTACTTAAAAGACTTTATGCTGTCCGATCAGCTTAAACAGAATATTAATTACTAGGTTGGTTTCCCTTTTTTTTTCTTAACTTTCGTCCGCTGCCGCTGCAGACTTGAATTAACAATAGTGTGATATTAAAATGCTATTGGTAGGTTGCAATTTCATTGGTTCAAAAAATAAAAGATGAAGTGAATTCAGATCAGATCAGCTCAGATTTTTTGTTGAATAACGCAGTTATTTTCCACTAGACATCTGTCAGAAGCTGTGTTCGTCAGCTGTTTAGTATCCATACGTAAGGACAACGATGTTTATACACATTTTAGCTCAGAATATAAACACAATTTCTAACTGCCCCCACCCAAGTTTCGAAGCAGGTAAGTTGTAGTTATAACAAGTCTGCTCGGATAGGTCGATTTTGATATAGGCTTCAATGTCGGAAATGCTCGTACATGTGCTGATACAAACGGCCAAAACTTTTGAAATACTGAAATCGTACAGAGGTTTTTGCATTTTTTTTTTTTTGCCGATCGATAAAAGACTACACTTTGCCGCTGTGTAGACTTGAGGTTTCAGCTAGGTCCCAAGTTTTAAAAATTAACTTCTCAATGAAGGCCATTTCCAGCCATCGTTCGATGGCGACGAATAGTGTTCAGTAATTTGCTTGATTTCGTCTTGCCACTTGCATTAACACAAAATTGGTTCGTTTCTTGGAAAACCGGAAAGGTTTATGAGCAAAATGACATAAGGCTCATTACTAGATGTTACGAATGAAATATTTTACAGCGTGACAAAAAATTCCAATTTCATACTTTTGGAGACAGCGCGACGGGCCCTGACGAGGCGAAATATTAAATGGCTCCTGACGCGACTAGAAAATCATTTCGAATCAAAACAAATCTGTTTTTATTCTAACCTTGGTAAAGTCTTTCAATTGCCAGAGTTTTAGGCAAAACTATTTTTGAAGCGAAATTGAGTGGGTGATTCTTAATGAGACAGACTCTTAAAATTCATAATGATGGCCCGGTCACTCAGGGACTGCAAAATATAGAAAGGGTGAGGTAAACTGGCATTGACTAGCTCACCAACAATGATAAGAAACGAACACACCTTGCTTTCCTTGACGCTTCTTCAGTTATGTCAGAGATAGATCCCGCGCTTAAATTATCAAGAGTTAAGGATTTCATTTCTTTTTACCCAAGCCAGCTTTTGTGCATATATTTACCTAGCTTTTACTTCCATGGTAATTGTTGTTGACCTTTGCACTTTACTTTGTTATGAGGAAATTGTCTTGAAATTTAGATAAAGAGTTTCAACCTTCTTTATTTTTTGTCCGCCATTTTGTTTGTCCGAGCTCAAAGTAGGAGCTGTCGATTATTTTCAATTTCACCGTTTTGTACATTCAATTTCACTTTTTCGCCATCAATTTGGATTAACTGACATACTCTTAACCAATCACAAGTAAGAAATTATTGCTAGTACATTATTAGTCAGAAAACAGATAGTCGGTAAGCTGAAGCCTGGTCCAAAAAAAAATGGTTCTAGCGATAATCCAAACAATAACGGCGCTGAGTGGTAATATATAGAGGAAAGTTGTAGATTAAAACGTTTTGTTCAGAAGATTTTTGAGTGCCCAGGGAATTTTGACGGAACACTACATGGTGCAATTACGTGGGCAAATACACCAAAAATTAGTTTTTAACCCCCGTGTGCTCTATATGCAGTTTTCATTCGGAAAACAGCAGCACTTCTAAATGGTAGTTGTTAGACAGATTTTTTTAATGACTAAATCTTGGCAAACGCACGATAAATATTGCACTGAGTTTTTTAATTGCCATTACAAAAACTCTTAGCACAAAAGCCGTGGAAGGAAAAAAAGAATATATATATATATACGACGAAATCCTGCTAAACACTGCTTTCGCAATAGTCTTATGTAAACAATATTTTAAGTGGCGGTTCCAAATCCCATAATATTCTCTATTTGCACTGGAGATTGTTTTGTCTTCTCTCCTAATTACTTGATTTAAGTTAAAACGAAAAATTTTGCTCAATATGTGTATTGAAGATTCAAAATATTAAATACGTATACTTAATTTCAGTTAAATATGAAAAAAAAATGACGGCAATGTAAATTAAGCTCAGAAAATTGTGATCAGGTAATCTAAGCGTTAACCTATGTAAATCTAGAAAAAATGGCACTGAATCTTCTTTCCATAAATGTCGCAAATATTTCTACTTATTATATGGCAAGGTAAATCTGAGCGTTGTGATTGGTTCTTTCTTGGTCAGGATTTCGCCATACGGACCGTTTCCATGGAAACGGTCATCAGCTGTGTATTTTTTGCTTTCGAGAGCCGGCAAATTCAAAACAAGCATGGTCCAAGTGCCATATAACAAACTACTTACTAACCTAGCTAGCTCGAGCCGTACTGGGGAACATTGGCCCTCGGTCGTTTTTTGTACGGACCTCGCTTCGCTCAATCCGTACTGCCACGACCTCGGGCCAATATTCCCCAGTACGGCCCTCGCGCTCGGTTAGTAAGAGGTTAATAGAGAGCTTAAGCACGCGCGTTTTTGAGAGGCGGACGGCAACCGTAAGTGAGCTATTTTCACTTTTAACTTGCCCTCACACAGCCACAGTCACGTTGCTAAGAATCATTTCTCCATTAGAGATAAGTAGTATAAAAATCTGGGAGACAATACGGTCCTAGTACGTGGAATGTTCTCTTCCGGTTGCCGTCCTCGTCTCAAAACTGCATGTGCTTAAGCTCCCTAATATCTCCACACTGTACTAATCGTCAGAATCGTAACGAACGCTCTCGCCTGTCCTCTCACCACTGTGCTCAACATCTTCGGGTGATGGTTACAGTGGAAAAAAAGAAAAAACAAAAAGGAGAAGAAATTACTCAATCTTAGCGAACGCATGAATATTTCATATATTTAATTGCCAGATCTTAAATTTTTAACACATAAGCCTAGAAAGTAAAAGCGCTTAACGCGTTAAGAAAGAAAAGATTATGACGACGTATTACTAAAACACCTCTTTCGCAATAGTCTTACCACAAATAGTATTTTAAATGAACTTTGGAACAGCGTTTCCAACTATCATAATGTTTTCTATTTTCCACTTAATACTATTTATTCAAAATCTTGACTTAAGTGCATCATTAACTCCGTTCACAATGTTTATCGAAATTAAAGTTAAATTGACTAAATACTTAATAATCGTTTGAAAATAGGAAAATAATGGCCATGTTAACTAAGTTCGGGAAATCGTGATCACACTGCCAGAAATTCCGAACCGTAACCCCCCCGCGAAGCGTGACGAAACACTGCCATGTGCTGTGCTCTTATTTATAGGAAAATGTATGGAAATGATCGTTCAATCGATCCTTAAAGAAATTAAGGTGGTTGAGTTTCTTAGCTCGCATACAAAGTTCTTTCGTTGTGGTAATACCTTTAATTTGGAAGTGGTTTCGTTGCTGGAAGTACTATAATTCTTGCGGTTTTTGCTTTTGAAAAATCGCACAATAACTACGAGGATCCGCCATACTAACCTTTTAATTTCATGCAAACCATTGACCCTTTTTGACAGCTTCTTCATCTTGCTAATGAATGGAATCATGCACTCGAATGTGGAACTTCAAGAACACATGTAGTGCTTTCAATGTCCATAATATTTGGCCCTCTTCGAGCTGGATATCTTGCGGTTTTTTTCATTTAAAGACCCTTGAATTTCCCGAAAATTTATCCGCTTTGTCTGCACGGTTTACATAATTGCTCCCACCAAACAGTCGATGTACGCGAGCTGTTTTCTCCGCTTCAAGTGTACTTTTCATAACTAAATTTCACCGCCATTTTGGATATGCTTGGAGCTATCTTCCAGGCTTCTTTTGGTAATTTTTTGAAGGAGATAGAGCCTGGGACTTGGATTCCCTTGGGTCACGTTTTCGTACTGCGCGACATAACAGTCACAGATCGAAAATGATTCTCGATCTGATTCACGGCCACTCAAAACCGCTTGAAAAGCCTTCTTATTCATACAAAATCGAAAGGGAGAACAGAGGAGACTATCGGTAGAGTTTTTAAACAGCTTATTTTGGCGAAATTATCTTTGACCTGCAATAATAAATTCGAAATAATCTTTATGTTCTGCGAGTCAAAGTTTGCTTGCCGGCAACGGCGCTGGCGTGACTTGTTTACGAGAAAGCCGTGAGCCAATCACAACATTGAATGTAGCGACCTATGTAACGCCTCTCATGGTTCGGAATTTCTTGACCAATGCCTGTTGAGAGAAATTAAATCCATTCAAGTATGTACAGTGGTAAAGTGCAAAACGCAAAGTTACGAGTCCTTGATAAGTCAGAATCGAGTAAATATGAATCACACTACATTCAACACCACAATTTCTAGTTGTGGTAATTCTCTTTATCGTATAAATCTCGCAAACATTTCACCTGATCTCCGTGCGGTATCAATCTTCAGAATCGTTCCGAACGCCTTCACCTGTCCTCTGACTATTGTGCTCAACATACTGTTGATGGTTGCAGTGAAAACCAAACGACAGCTTCGCACTAAATCTAATGTAGCACTTGCCTGCTTGTCCACAACTGATCTTATAGTTGGACTAGTTCTTCAACCTTTACATATTGCCAGCGCAAGTCTACTTCACAGGGGTGACACCATGTTCTGTACTCTAACCGGCATATCAACAATTATCACATCCATATGTGGACTGGCTTCACTGCATCACATGGTTTTAGTGAGCGCCGAGCGTTATTTTGCGATAAAACACCCCTTCACATATGAGACCCGGGTCACTGAAGCTCGCATAATCGTGGCCTCTGCTCTGGCGTGGGCTGCAGCTATTATAATTTACATCGTAGGCGTTCCGTACGCGGCAATTGTAATAGTTTCTGAAGCTCTGCTTATCACTCTTCCCATTTACTGCAATGTCTCTGTGTACAATGAAATCCGTCGCAAGGAGAAACAAATTGCCGCTAACCAAGTTTCATTAGAAGCCAAGGAAAAGCTACTCAAGAAAAGAAAAGCTTTTTACACAACTATTATTGTACTGTTGGCTATCTTACTGTGTTATATTCCATCAAGTATCTGTTCTGTAATTCTGGTCTCTTTCAAGGAAAGAATCCCTCCAGAAATAATGATTGCTGGTCTGTATGCTTCTTCTCTATTGACAGTTCTGAATTCGTTATTTAATCCGTTGATTTACGCTTTTAGAATAAGATATTTTCGCGTAGCTTTTATTCAGTTGTTGGCAAGAAAAACTATTTCACAAGCCGAGGAGCTCGAAAAGAAAATCTTTGCAATTGGGCCAAGATAGATTGGAGTCAACGATGATGCTGATACAGGACAAGGAAATCACACATTGAGCAATAAACGCGAACCGACAAGATAAACAGAGCCAGCTGTCCGACTTTTTTAAGGATGTGGACAATGGCAGGTTTTAAATTCGCGAGTTTCAATTTTTCTGTGGTTTGACAAGAAAATTATTAAATTACTGTACAAAAAACCTCCAACATAATAGTGAAATGCCTGAACGCTTCATTGAGCAATTTCACATCACGAAATGTAGCGGCAAACTTGATTGCCTCGTTAAAGAAATGCTATATATTCGCATGGGTAAACAAACGTGCAAACGGATTCCATCCGTGCAAAGGTGTTTGTTTAGGCCGTTTATTGTGATTTATGCTTTTCTTTTACCTTTCCTTTATTGCATGCTTTTTAACAAGTCTCTTGATAATGGAGTCATGATGACCCCGAAACGTCGAGCAATAAATCTTTCCTGGATTTTCCTCTGCTTCAGCAAATCTCTACTGATCAAATACTGCACAAAAGTACTGAACTATTTTCAGTTCGAACAGTCGTGAAAATCTGCTTATTTGGGAAGGTAAAGACGAAACAATAAAATTAAAAGAAAACCTTAAACCTGGCAAACTTCATTATCGCTAGCCCTCTTCCCTTCTCGAAGGAATAGACTTGGATGGGGGCAGTTAGAAATTGTGTTTATATTCTGAGCTAAAATGTGTATAAACATCGTTGTCCTTACGTATCGATACTAAACAGCTGACGAACACAGCTTCTGACAGATGTCTAGTGGAAAATAACTGCGTTATTCAACAAAAAATCTGAGCTGATCTGATCTGAATTCACTTCATCTTTTATTTTTTGAACCAATGAAATTGCAACCTACCAATAGCATTTTAATATCACACTATTGTTAATTCAAGTCTGCAGCGGCAGCGGACGAAAGTTAAGAAAAAAAAAGGGCTAACCAACCTAGTAATTAATATTCTGTTTAAGCTGATCGGACAGCATAAAGTCTTTTAAGTAAATCTTTTTAAACTGTAATTAAAGCATATAAATGCCATGAAATTCCTACCGCGCAGAAACTATTGTGTAGCTTTTAATTACTTTCTTTTCTTTTTGCCTTTTTTTTTTGCCTTGAAATCATCCCCTATTGATACAGATTGGCTCGTCAAGATGGCGGTAAACTGACCTCATCCCTTTTCAGGCGAATGCTTAAAATAACGGGAAACGCAACTAATTATTCTTTCATATTCATTTTATTATTTCGTTTTTCGTGTTGTCCGTAGGTGTTCTCCCTTTAAAAGTGTCTAATGTTTTAAGAAATCAAAATGTCCTGTTATTGGATAGAAGAAAGTTAACGCTCTTAAGCTAACTTTATCCCGTATCTAGTAATGTGAGTTTTCTTTTTCAATACGGATACCGAGATCTTTCTTAATTTGCACGATTTTGTATACCTCATTCCATGTTTTGCGAGATAATGCGCGCGCAGAGCTCACGAGGTCATCATGATAAGTAAAATATCTGCGCGTATTATCTCGAAAAACATCGAATAAGAGGTTTGTTATATATTACGCTTGAATTTTTTTTATGTCATCAAGCATCGGTATCTTTTAGCTAGAGTACAGAAAGCGGCAACTTTCTCATTCTTCATACAGTGATTGCGAGCTTCATCTACGCAATGATAACAAAAAGCCAATAAAATTCGTTTTATTTGATTGGATAAAATGATCAACGAATGACAGGAAGTCAATTTTAAAGCTGTAAATAAGTTGAAATTTGGTTCGTCCTGTTCGGCCGTCTTTTCTTCCTCGTCCTCATCTACACACAGTGTGATGCGCAAGTCTACAGTGTAACACGCTGGGATATTTTGAATTCAACAAACTTCAACACCTTGTGTAGAAACGGACGAATCCCGTCCTCAAGTTCACACGCGATTTTAACTTCTCAGCCAATTGCTTGAGATTACCTGATTAGATTCATCGAGTTTTAAAGTCAGGAGAACTTGGTCCATAGTTTTGCAACACTGACGAAATAATTTTGGCGAATTGCTTTGTCATACGTGAATAAATGCCTACTTTTCACGTGCTCGTTTACCGAGATTGAATCGTGGCAACGCATCAATGTATCAGCAGATTAGAAAGGTCGTTGTTAAGAGTCGTTGTAATAAAGACTTAATTGAACAAGTTTATTCCAATTTGATTTGCACTTTGATATACGTTTCTGCGCTAAATGAATTTTTTTTTTCCAAAATCGAGGTCAGAAAAATATTAATCGGCGAGGGGAAAAACAGCGAAGATTTTTTTTTTCTTCTCCTCAAGAGCTGATACACATCACCTTACAGCTGTTTGACAAAAATAACAGCCAAAAAAAAAAATACGCTCATTGTATTTTATTTGAGTTAATTCTATTCCTATTTAATTTCATGTATCATTATAACGTCTCCATGAAACGCGCTTTCTGATTGGCTGAAGAAGATATCAATGTATAGTAAGCTAAATTTTAAATTTCTGCTTGAAAGATTTGACAAATTTTACCTAAAGTAAACTTTCTGTGCAATCTTCCTGCAAGCCGTTAATAACTGTAGCCCCTTTCAAAGGCAGCTTAGAATTTCGCATTTTCATTCCCGAGATTAGAGCTCTTTGTTTCGTAATTTTTATTGCAAAAGAGCTCGTTTTCATGAGACACAATGCGGCTAGATTCTACTGGACTAGAATGTTTTAGATCCTTATTTATTTTTAAATCAAATTAAAAAGCGAACTTTGAAGAGATCTTTCTTGAAAGCCACTCAAAACCAAAAGTTGAGCCAAAGTCCAGTTTGTGATTGATAGCTGTTGTCTTAATTGTTAGGCATTCAAATCATTTGAGCAATTTTAACAAGGATTTTGATTGGCTTAATTAGCGTGCGTTATCAGAGAACAGATGCACACTGTCGCCCATTTACCTCGTTTTGAAAATAAAAGGCTTGTGTTTAACCTATTAGCCGAATGTGTTGGGAAATAACTGGAGTCGTTATTATATAAACCAAATATTAAAAGCCTCTACAGCGCTCAGCAAGGGGAAACAATCCACTATAACTGCGTTCTTCACAACAGAACAAAGCACAGCCGAGTCTTCTTACGGCGCGTTCGTTTGGGATCAATCCGGAATAAGAATAATTGAAATAATGCGAGTAAGCGTTTGTTTGGGAGCTATTCTCATTCCGGAATACCTGGATTTCCATTCCGGCTATTCTGCTCCCAGGAGCAGAATAGCCGGAATATATTCCGGAATATATTCTTATTCCGGAATATCCCAAACGAACGCTCCCTTAATTTGTTAAATACAGCTTGCAATTATTCTTTTTTTTCTGGGGAAAAAAGCAAACTGAAATGCAAATTACCAATGATGTTAAATGAAAACTGCAATTGGAGAAGTCGAGGGGTAAGAAGATATCTTTAGTGTAACAGCCGATGTGATTACTACACCGTCTTAACGCAACACTCGGGGCTCAAAAGTCGTTTGACAGAAGCTTTTCAAACTTACAGCTCAGAGCAAACTATTGAATTTTATTGCTAGTGTCAATTTTTTAGGGGCCACTCTTAGCTGCTAAGATGGCCGAAAAGTTTGTCTTGTTTGTTGATGTAGGCGGTACACAAAAGAAATAGCGTACATTTCAATTCTAGGACTAAAAATAGAAAAAAAAAAAGGCTAACACTAGAGCTAACTCGGAGAACAGACAATTTTAAAACCAGTTTCCTGCACGCTGTTAGGATGGCTGCGACAATCTCTGCAACCTAAAAGACAAACATACTGATCTCGCGAAATTAATCAACATTATACAACAAAGTATCAGTCAAGCTCTGTATATCGAATAACTTCAAAGCTAACACGTAGTTTTTGAATGCGAGAAAAGAACATTGTTTGCTATGCGAAAAACATCGACACTTCAGTGTGGTGGGAGATGTCAGACAAAAATTTAGATCAAAATCTTGGGAAACGCGTACGCATGAAGATTTGACTGAGACATCTAATTGCCATGATTAAACTCTCAGCAAAAAACAAAAAAAAAAAACAAAAAAAAACAAAAAAAAAAAAACGGATAAATGCTCAACACTTTCAATAAGAAAAACAAAGATTATGACAAAATATGCAAAACACCGCCTTCGCAATGGTCTTATAGAAGCAACATTTTAAGTGAACTTTGGCGTTTCACTTAACGGTTCCTCATTTTTTTTTTTTATTTGGACTTTGTTGGGAATTCTCTACTGAATATTTCCATTTAGAATCTTGATATAAGTGCATAATGAATTCGGTTCAATATGTGCATTGAAAAATTACAAAATACTTTACAGTTTGAAATTAAAATGAAATAAATTGATGGCAATTTAAATTAAGTTGATGAATTTGTGATCAGGTGATTAAAGCATTAATCCATGCAAATCAAATAGTAAAGTGTAAAACACAGTTAAACTTACCAGCCCTTGGAAAGTCAGAATCGAGCAAATATGAATCATACTACATTCAACAAGACAATTTCTAGTTGCGGTAACTCCCTTTATTCTGTAAATTTGACAAACCTTTCTCCTGGTGTTCGCGCTGTATTACTCGTCAGAATCGTGGTGAACACTTTCACCTGTCCTCTCACCATTGCGCTCAACATCCTGGTGATGGTTGCAGTGAAAACCAAACGACAGCTTCGCACCAAATCCAATATAGCACTCGCTTGTTTATCCACTACTGACCTTGTAGTAGGACTTGTTCTTCAACCTCTATACATCGCAAAGGAAAGTTTACTTCTGAGAGTTGGAATCACGTTCTGTACTGAAACCGATGCATCAAACACTGAAGTCACATTTGTATGTTTTCTGGCTTCATTTCATCATTTGGTTTTGATGACTGCCGAGCGTTATGTTGCGATAAAACACCCCTTCGTATACGAGACCCAGGTCACTGAAGTTCGCATCATCATGGGCTCTGCTCTGGCGTGGGCCTCAGCCATTATCCTTTCCTACGTAGGCCTTCTTTACGGAGGAGTTATAATATTTTCTGAAACGCTGCTTATCATTCTTCCTATTTACTTTAATGTCTCGGTATACAAAGAAGTCCGTCGCAACGAAAAACAAATTGCTGCTAACCAAGTTTCTTTAGAAGCCAGGGAGAAGTTACTCAAGAAAAGAAAAGCTTTTTACACAACAACTATCGTAGTGCTTGTAATTTTACTGTGTTATATTCCATCAAGTATCTGTTCTGTAATTCTGATCTCTTTCAAGGAAAGAATCTTCCCTCAATATAATGATTCCTGCTTTGTTTGCTTCCTCTTTATTGCCAGTTCTGAATTCGTTGTTTAATCCGTTGATTTACGCTTTTAGAATAACGTATTTCCGTGCAGCATTTATTCAGTTGTTAGCAAGAAAGATTGGGCCAAGACAGATTGGAGTCAACTGTGATACTGATACCGGACAGGGAAATCACACAGTGAGCGATGAACACGAACCGACAAGGCAAACAGAGCCACATGGCGGATGAGAAGAAATACT
>JAHPZR010046504.1:0-16502 GCA_019787425.1 Platygyra sinensis
CCGAGGGCTGCAACCACAATCACAACCCCATGGCACTAGAACACCTGACTGGCCTGCCTAACCTGCAACTAAGCCACAGGCCCCCCTCAGACACCCGTCACACTCGAGCCAGATAGCTCAGTGGAAAGAAAAATTTATTAGGGGGGATGGGGAGGGAACACCCAGAACAGCTAAACTACAAAAACTGAACCCACAAAGGCCATGCTAACAGAGAAATGAACACGCTGCAAGCACATGGGATGATAACGCATGAACTATCCAGGAATACTGCTGGACAAAGTCAGTCCCAGGGCTCCCACAGCCATATGACTGCTGCAAACGCTATGACACTATGACGGCCCAGACACTGGGCAACGCTTACAAAGAACACCACTTGTTAAACCAGACTACCACCTGGCCATAACTCTGTACTTTCTTTAACTATAACAGAACGCACCAAACATTCGACAAATGCTAACAGATGGCCAAGACACTAACACCACCTACAAAAAAAAACGCTACTGACCAGATAAGCTCCTAGTCGTTAACTAAGTTAAATTCCATTTAACTATATTTAACACCCAAGCCACTAATGGAGGGTGGGTGCCCAAGAAGCCTGGGGGCTGCAACCACAATCACAACCCTTGAAGGCACTAGAACACCTGACTGGCCTGCCCAACCCACAACCAAGCCACGAGCCCCCCGCACCATGCCAAAGGGATCTCCGGCTGAAATAACCCGGAGGAAGGGGACTCGGGGCACCTAGGCCCGAGCCCCCAACAGCCCCAGCCTGAGGCACCTACCCTCACTGGTATCCAGAGTAGTCCACTACCTGTTAGGCCATTAACTGGGAGGAGACATGGACAAATGAACTAACTGGAGTCCGGATATAGATCTGGTACGCATCGCTAGACCAACACCCTAAGGTTTTGATAAGGTGATCAAGAACTCCTCATGCCGCTGCAGTTGTCACTGCTCCAATACGGAAGCTGTGACCAGAGTATGAGCCAGAGTACCCTGCACCATTTAGAATTGTCACTGCACAGAGGATGATAGCTGCTGCCAAGTAAGAGGACGACCATCACTAAACATAAACATGGGTCCGGGAGCAGAACCAAGCAACAGCAAGTAACTGCCTAAAGCTGTTATGGGGCACACAGAGCCCACGCCCCGCCCTACGAAGATATTACAAGTTCCCACTCAGAAGGCTACCCTGAAATTCGAGTTTAAATAAAGTTCATGTATGTATGAATGACCTGCAGAAGATTTACTGTGATCAGGAGGTGCCTGGGTGATGCTGGACCCTGAACCCGCTTAATGCCCCTTAGTAGAGGCTGCAAATGAAAACAGTGGACTAAAGGATCAGGAAGGCCATGGTTGATGTGAAGTGGACGCACTGCTGACAAATAGACCTTGATGGAGGAATGGTTCAGGTTGTCTGCCAATAAAGAACCAAAGCACATGAGAGTCTCTTCATTTGCTGGGGGATGGAGCCATCCTCGTTAGCACAACCGTCCTCGTGGCAAAAGTCGAGAAATCGACGTTTAGCTGAATGGTACATTCGTCGGGTGGAAGGTGCAATAGGCTCGATTTCCGCCACTCTCTCATGTCTGGTCTACCCTCCCAGAGAAGAAAGGCTGGAAGCGTGAGCAGGAAACCTTGTCTGTGACGTCAATTCATAATTTAATTCATGCGTTTCTCCTGGTCGCCGGAAACGTTCATGTAACCTACGGCTCTAAACATTTGTGCATTTGCCGTTCTATTTTTTTATTTTGGCCTTTCCAACCTATTTTGTTTTACATTATTGCTGACGTTCCGGAACCCAAAGATTCATACATTGTTGGCTGAAAAATGAACACATCTTGGCTATTGACAAACCTTTCTAGCGTTTTTCGCTGTGCATTTTTAAAGTCCTCTTGTTTACCATTTATCAATTCCACATCATCTGCCATCAATGGCCGCAATCCAAACTGGCGAGATAATTTATGCCCAACAAAAATCTGCAGGCGGTTATCTGATTGGTTAAGACTAACAAAAGAATCCTCACACGTCCAGCCGTGCGTTCGGAGGGAGGAGCGCGGGCTCATTTCCCGAAAAGCGGCTGGTAATCGAGCCTAAAGGTGCAAGACCTTGGGTAAGAAGGAAGTGACACTTCTGAATCAAGGTATCTGAAGTGCTGCCAGAAGGGAGGCAGGAATATGGCATGGGGTCACGTCAGCATGAGGCACCAGACGTCTGAACTGCTGGAATCGAGAGAGTGCATCAGCAACTGGATTATCTTTACCTTGAACTGATGAAGCTGTGAATGAAAGTGAATGACAGATGGCCAGCATAGTCAAACAACCCAGCAACACTGTTAGGCTTTTGTCCCGTGAGTTGTCAGACTTAAGTACAGCCACCACAGATTCATTGTCACATAAAAACTTGACCTGCCAAGATACCCACTGACGGCCCCATAAATAGGCAGCCACCACAATCTGGACGAGTTCCTTGTACACTATAGATAACGAACTTTGTGCAGCTGACCAGGCACCGGAAAACCAGTGGGATTTAAAAATAGCACCATAGCCCAAAGAGCCAGCTGCATCTGACGAGACCTGGAATTCTGGGAGAAGGGCCCATGTGGGCATACAGAAGAAACAGAGGCCATCCCAAGTTTGGAATAGCTCACGCCACCAAGTTAAATCCCGACAAAATTTCTGATTAAGCCTGATGGGGTGATCCTCGCAACGAAATGCGCAAAGCAGATTGATCATCCGGCGAAGGAATGTCCTACCCTGTGGGGGAACCTTGCAGGCGTGATGGAGGTGGCCGATCAGGGATTCCAGCTCGCGATGTTTTCAAAAGCGTTTTGCCGACCACTCATCTAGTAGGGTAACAATCCTATCTCTCTTCTCAGCCAGGAGGTGAGCCTGAAGTGTTTTGGAGTCAAGTTCAAACCCAAGGATGGTAAGATGAGTCGCAGGACCCTGCAACTTATCTGGATGAAGGGGTACGCCAAATTGATTACACAGATGAACACAGGTTTGAAGGTTATTGAGGCAGACAGGCGAAGATGGTGGGCCCAAGGTCAGGAAATCGTCCAGGTAATGATGGAGGAAGGTGACATCATAATTGTGAACCAGATCCGCAATGGCAGTAGAGATAAATGGTGCTGAACGCAGCCCAAATGGAGGCACCAAATCCACAAAATATTGCCCACGCCACTGTATGCCAATTTGGGGGGGCGATCGTCCGGGTGGATTGCCACATTCTGATATGCATTGGCCACGTCAAACTTGGCCATTAATGTACCTTGACCCAGAGTCATAATGCCATCAATGAAATCATCAACTGAAATGTACTGAACTGTAAATGGGGGCTTAGGGATGCCGTCGTTTACGCATTGCCCCTCTGGTGATGAAAGGTCCAAAATGAGACGCCACTTCCCAGGATGATTATTTTTGGTAATCACTCTAAAATGACTTAGGTGCAGCGATGGAAACGGCGGCGCTGGAAAAGGACCTGCCACCCTGCCAAAAGTAGGAGTCAATCACTGATGGGTGTTCAGAAGAGCTATGCACGTTTAAAGAAGCAGATTTCAAGGACACCAAGGAGGGGTCAAATCCTATCCGAAAACCATCCCGTATGCCAGAAATCACATATGCTACAGCTGATTCGTCCGGATGATGGCGCAACCCTGCTTGGAATTGGTCCAGCTGTAATGATGAGACCTTGGAAACTGGAGATAACAGGGTAAAAGTGACAACTGTAATGCTGGACTTAACTGGAACTGAGGCGGGAACTGAGATGGGAACTGAGACTGGCAATGAAACTGGCATTGAAACTGGCTGGGCGATGCAAACACATTATATACACTATGTACAGGTACAACACTGAGAGACTGAACCTCGCCCATCAGTACTGTCCCTTGGTCCCCCCAGGGGAGGTGGAGCAGGAACGACGTTCAGCTGAGCGGGGAAAGGGGTAGTCAGCCTTGGTATGCTCTCCCTCGCAGTTGCTACAGTTGTGGTGGAACCTGCACCTCCCAAAAGGCCACTGGCGTTTCCCTTCATTCCAGGAACAGCAGGATTGTGTACATCGGTGGGAGTCCAGGTTGCCAGAGGAAGACTAAGGAAACCCAGACAGAGAGGATGGCCTCGGTAGCAGTGAGGACGATGTAGACAAATGCTGATGAAAATTATACAGATCCAAATTCATTTTGGACTAATCATTAAGGCCTGAGGCAGCAGCATCCCTTCTAAAGGCCAGATCGTATTCAAGCCAAGCCAGACCTGGATGTTGACGGGCCATGTGAATAATGAGGAGCTTATACTTCATCAGGTCTGAGCAATGCAGGGGAAAATGGCACACAGGACCAGCTGGAAAACTGTTAAGACCCCAGTCCATGTAAGAATATCCTTAATTTCAAGCTGTCTGCGTTTGGCTTTGGACAGGAGCATTTTTCCCTCCAAAAAGGTCTGTGGTTCCTGTTCCACAGCGCGAAGATTGACCATAAGCAGATCCGCCAAATCCACAAACTGGCCCTCTATGATCATCTTAGCCAATTTAGCTGGGATTGGAGCATGACCAGGACCAACAATGAAAGCTTTCTCAGACTTGGGCACTGATGCAGAATTACTTACGCTTGGCAGGCTACTGGCTACACTGAGACTAGTGGACTGAGAGGTGATGGGGGCCACGAAGCGAGCCGAGCTAGAGTCAGTGATGGCCGACACGGGAGAAAAAGTAGAAACAAAAGCAGGCAAAGTAAACGTACCTCACGACGCCCCTGACAAAACGTTGGCAGCACAGCACACAGCAGTCAATCCGGAGGAACTAGATGGAGAGGCGCCAACAGAAGCACCAGGGACGGAGGAGTTTAATGGCGGAGGGGTGTTCCCTTGAATTGAAGAGATGATAGTAGGAAGGGTGTTTCCGAATGTGCGAACAACAGCCTCACCGATTGAGTCGAGAGCCAAAGGTGCCACAGGGCCAGAGGAAGCCATTGAAACCACTATCGGCACGGGGGATGACACAGGTAATTCTTCGGAGTGAAGTCCAGCAGACAAGCTATTGTTGGCAGAACGAGATGGGTTTGGCATTATGTACAATCAAAACAAAAACCAGTGAAGAGCGAGGGAACGACAAACCAAAGCAACACGATGGTGGGTGAGGAAACCACGGTCGATGAATGGCGAAATTCTTTTTGTTTTATTTGTTGTGTTTTTGTTGTTGTTGTTTTGTTGAATGGTTGTTTTACTCCAACTGGGAACTGCTAAACAGAGCCCGCCAAAAAACCACGCTATCGGATCAGCGAGCACAGATCAGTCCAGTTATGAGCGAGCGACAAGCGAGTAGAGACGAACCAGAAAAATACAACAGCGGGCGAGGAAACCACGTCATGAATGATGAAAATTCTTTTAAATCCCCAACTAGGAAAACACTACACTAGGCCAGCCAAACGCCAAGCTATCTGAGCGGCGAGCACACTAGTGGCGAGCACACTAGTGGACGTACGAGAGAAGGAAAGACGAACCACAACACAGCGGTGGAGACGGGAAGGAATGGAAAAAAAAGCCACGGTTGACGAACGAAGAATTTCTATTTTAACCCGGACAGCAACCGAGATAGCCAACGAAGCGAGGAGAAGAACGCCGAGAACTGCTAATCTACAAAAAAACTGAACCCACAAAGGCCACGCTAACAGAGTAATGAACACGCTAATGAAAACGCTACTACACAGCCAAGACACTGGCCAACGCTGACCAGACTACCTCCTGCCCATAACTCTGTACGTTTGTAAACTATATCAAAACGCTACAGAACATACCAAACGTTCAACAAATGCTAACAGATGGTCAAGACACTAACATCACCTACAAAAAACGCTACTGACCAGATAAGTCCTAGTCCTTAACTAAGTTAAATTCCATTTCACTAATTTTTTGTCTGGCCAAAAATGGGATATGTCCAAGCAAAATAGGTTTGACTGGATAATTTGACTAGTGTCAGCTGGGAAATTATTTGAATCTCTGATTATGCTTTGTAAAATTTTACAATGTAGTTCTCTAAACTATCTTTTAGTAATGACATACATGAGCTCCCGTCCAGTGTTTGGGAGGTCATGGGTTCAATTCCTGTCGGGGACTCAGATTTTCTTTGTCCCATGCTCGTGTCATGTAGATTAACTCACCTTTCACATTTATTACCGAGCACATTATTCACCATGATCTTTATTCACTTATCATGACATACAGTAGTAACTGTTAATTTATTGTGAATAGTTAAATGTTTTAGGTGTTTGCATTTTAACTTATTGTATTGAGTTTAAGTGTCTTCTATTAGTAGAGGGTTTCTTACCCTTGGCTGGCTATAGATCAATTCAACACATAAATAAAGTTTTCATTCATTCATGCTAAACTTACGTACACTTTTAGGCTTTCACGACTGCTACGAAACAGTACATTATAAATAATTCCCCAGAGTGCACATTGCAATGAACTGAGAGTCATTTTGTTTGCATTTTCTTTTGTTATTTTTAGATGACAGATCAGTGCGAGATAGTGAGAGGAGAGCAGCCATAATGCACTTTACATCTGACCAGGTATTACTTGTGACTGATACCCCATGTGTACTATAATTTATTATAATTATTCAGTTTTTCTTCTTTATTCTTTCAATTTCTTCAGTCAAGCTAAACTAATAAAAATTAGATCTATTTGTGATTATGTTTTTGATAAGTGTGAAATTTAATGGTGAACTTTGTCATCAAAAAAAGCAAAATTGAAGAAATCTGTAGGTACAGTACTGTGCAGTCTGTGCAATTCTCATTTTAAAACTTGAATTTAAGAGTAGCTAATATCTGTGAGTTAAATGATGAACATTATTAAAAAATCTAAAATACATACATGTAATACAAAACACAAAAATCTAAACTATTGTATTTCTTAATTAGTTGAACAGATACAGTGTTTTTAACCAAGGTTAGGGCTTGTAACTTGTTGGCAAATTCAGTAATTAAATGAAAGTTATCCTTGTTTCATATTTGTTGTAGGCATCAGAATTTAACCATCATTCTTCACCAAACTTCAAAGGTGAATCAGAGAGGTAACATATAGATTGTCCCTGAAAAATGTCATAACTAAGTAGAAGCTTCAATCATGTATGCTACTCAGTGCAATATTATTATTAGAAGTGTGTTTCTTTCTCTGTCTAGCCCAACAGTTTTGTTAACTGCAACTCACTCTCACTTTTCAAGACCATAATTATAATTTGTTATCAAGTGTGTTCATTCCATAATAAGGTATTAGTATTTTAAATCTGGAATTTTCAGACTTTCCTTCCTTCAGGGTTTGAATTAAATTATCAAGGGTATTGTATATTATTTTGTAGGGGTACAGTATGTGTCTACTGAATGTACAGCACAAGCTGTAGGTAAAGGGTAAAGTCTGCATACGAGCCAAGTGGCCCATCAGGCCGGAGCTTATCCCGGTTTCCTTAGCATGAAGCGACTGAGAGTATTTCTACTCCCCTCTGGATGGGATGCTAGTCCATCCCAGGGTTACCCCCCAGCATTAAATTCGCCGGTACCCATTTATACACCTGGGTGGAGAGGGGCACTGTGAGAGTAAAGTGTCTTGCCCAAGAACACAACACAATGTCCTCGGTCAGGGCTCGAACCCGGACCGCTCAATCCGGAGACGAGTGCACTAACCATGAGGCCGCCGCACCTCCCACTAGCAGCAGAAGCTGTACATCTTAATAATTTCATGATCAAGTTTTGGCCATGCTTAACACTCTACTTTGTCTAATTTGTTTCAGGGCACCCTGGCCCAGATCTGACATGATTCGTAATCTTGCTCCACGTCCAACAGGTATAATTAATAATATTAACAGCAGCTGGTTCTTCTAAAGGACACAGTTCTCAGCCTGTTAATTTTTTACACTCAATCTTTTATTGGTACATTGCTTCTAATGATCAAATTTAATAAGCTTCTGGTGGTAAAAATGTAAAATGTAAAAAAAAATATGTAAATCTCATTTAATATAGACAATAGTGGACACACCCTTTAATATAGCTGAGCACTAAGCATTAGCTAACTAGTTTACAGGCATGCCACTGAAACAAAGGAAACAAATATTTCTCAATCAAAACATGTAACATACGTTAAAAATCCCAACTGGCAGGAGGCAGACCAGTTGGCTGTTTCCAAAGTGTGACCAAGGATTTGAACTCAGGACTAGCGAGAAACAAATCCTGCTAGTGACAGGTTGGAGACCTTGAACCCGGGACCTCCAAATTACAATTATACCAGTGCCCTAAACCACTCAGGCAGGCTGCCTCCTGGTGGTAAAAGAGTTCCAGTAATTAAATTAAATATATATTGTCAAGTGAAATCTCTGTTAATCGGCCCCTGGCTCAATCACTCACCAACCTCAGTAACAATATTTCCATTAGTAAAACAAGCCTGTAACGTATAAATAAAAGGTGCTTCTGTTAAGCAGGGTCCTGTGAATGATTGCTTGTTACAGGTTTCACTGTATGTGTTTTTCAGTTTCGAACATCACTTTTATTCTGACTGCATCTCCCTGTGTTTATATACTTAATAATTGTTGTCTCGAATCAGATCCTCTGCTGTGATGGAGTCTTTCTCTACTGACATGTATAAAATAATTTAGTTTTAGAAGATGATGATGTGGCAGTCCTTGACCTAATCTCGCGGACTGGTGGAGACTTGATGCAAGGAAGAGGAGTCTCTGGCTCAGTAGCAAGAGAGCCTAATGCGGAAAGCTATACCAGGGATGGTATGTTAACTCACTGATTCAACCTGCTTAGTATTAACCTGTTGGTTCCTCCCTATAATATTCACATGCAGCTCAAGCCATGAAATGTACAGTGCACATGCTGTGCAATAACACTATCTCACTCAGGGCCTCTGTGATGATTAACCATGTCCAGCTTAGCATTTTGTTTTAAATTTTTGCCTGAGTGTTCATTTGATTTGTACCTAACACTATATTGTCTTTGATGCATTTCAGTTGCTACAGTTTTTGGTTCTCAGTGTTATACTTTTTATTAATATCCTTCGTGTTAGAGCTCCACAAAATGTTTCCATTAACAACACCAACCTCAAGACACAAGTCAGATACCAGGAAACCTGCAGAAGCTCCCGATGTCAGACCTCACAAGGACAGAGCTTATGTTCATTTTGCTGATGACAACATCAGAAGAAGTGGTGACCCAAATCTGAAATACACAGATGAAACAAGTGCTTACACGACATTATCAACTCAAGGACACTTTACACCCAATCCAAGGACAATGAATCATAAAACATCACCCAGACAACTACATGAATCACTGACACCCAGTGATAATATTTGGTCACATAACGGTAGACACATGCAAGAAGAGCCTAGCTTTGAGAAATTTGTACAGGACTCAAGTGTGCCATTGTCTGCAAGGTCATATGAACTGTCACCATCTAGAAAAAGACAGTCCTCTCCAAGGCAATCACAAGGACCTCTTGCTGACAAAATAGGTAGAGGAGATGACATTAACACTGCAAGGGAAACTCCAACACATGATCCCTATGTTAACCCTACTAAAGTAGTAAGTACTGACAAAAACAGAAGAAGTACCAGGGCTTGAAAAAAAGTGCTGTCCATTCGCCCAGGAGACATAGATTTTCTTGCCGGCTGGGCACTTAATATGTGATAAGTAAGGGCCCAGACAATTTGTTTGCCAACTAAAAAGAATTAACTAAACTAAGAATTGACCCAGGCAAGCAAAATTTGAAAATTCCTTGTCCAAAGGGCGAGCTAGAATTTTATTTTTTTTTAACCCTGAGTACATGTAGGTTCCTGACATTGTTAGTATTAATTATAATTGTCATGTTATTTTGTAATTTTGTGGGTTGGTATTAAACTAGTGACACATGTCAGCTCACTTGTAAAGATCACAAATGGTTTGGACGGATTATCTGCTTAGTTTATATAATCATTTACATGCATTTGGCTGTTCAAGTAACAATGATTACAAGCTTTTTAAATTGAGAAATAAAGTGGAACCCCGCCTTACGATCACCCCGTTAATATGACCAACTAACTATTACTGCCACTTTATTCTGACCAAAAAACGCTTAATCTGTCATTTTGTTATTTAAAGAACCCCTTTAATACGACCATCTCGTTAATACGACCAATTTTCCATGGCCTAAAGGTGGTCGCATTAACAGGGTTTGACTGTAGTAAATAGAAAATATTCAGCTGGGGATTGTGCTTGCCGTTCATTGTGTTTCAAAAGCTCACTGTATTTTCATGACTAATTCACAGTCAATAGGAATAATATTGTACAAGGCCTTGGTCCTTGGTTGACTTTTCAAGGTACAAAACTATATTGTTTTTCTACATTTACTACTTTTTAATGTCTTTGTAAACCCCCTCCTCTGTTTTTTTTTTCAGGTAACTGCTGATGCACATAGCTTAGACCAAGGAGGACTTTTAAATAAACTTCTTGACTTGGTAGACAAGTAAGTATTTATCACTTATCTAAAATGGATACAACTTGCATGTTTAGAAGTTGATGTGGTCATTATCTTAGAGGTTAAGCCAATATTGAAGAGGTTAGATAAGTAGGGCCATAGCTAGTAACAGGCCAACCGGGGCACTTGCCTCCATCATTTTTTTCCCTTTTGTTGTTTATACATGTAGTCGTCATCAACAGTCTAAATACTTAGGAAGAGAACTCGACCATGGACCTATTGCCTCAGTCATATGTTTTTCATGGACATTGCCTCAGTCATAAGTTTTTTCTGGCTGTATCCCTGATAAGGTAAATAATTTTTATGTGAGCCAAGTTGCCCACCAGGCAGCAGCACATATCTCCATTTTCAGTTGTAGCATGAAGGAGCATTTCTAATCCCTCCCCGGATGGCAATCTAGTCCATCACAGTGTTACCTCACAGGATTAAATTTGCCAGGACCCATTTATACACTTGGGTGGAGAGAGACACTGTAAAAAGTGTCTTGCCCAAGAACACAACACAGTCCCCAGCTAGGGCTTGAATCCAGACCACTCAATCTGGAGATGGGCGCACTAACCCTTAGGCCACTGTGCCCAGCTGGCACTTAGAAGGAAAGGACCATATTCAAAACAGTCACAGTCCCACACTTCAGTAAAATAATCATTCTGGTTGGAAAAGGGCAGAACCCACAGTTTTCCTTAATTTTAAGCACATCAATTGCTGTCAGTATTTCAGAGTGATTTGCATTCCCTTAATTGCCATTAAATTGCTAACAAAGTTACACCAGCAGAATTGTGCAGCTCTCCCGTAAGGTTTCACAGCCTTAAGCAAACTTCCTGTTCCAGAGTTATGCATACCTGAGCAGCATAATATTGTGTAGCTGAATTCTTTGTTTTAGAGTCATTGCTTGGCTGCACATGCTGTGTGTTGTTTCGAATGCAAATTAAAAGTCTTTTGTACAGTGAGTGGTACACAAGACTTAAGTCAAAGAAATTAAGACTGAACTAGTGTGAATGTTTAATAAAACCTTGAAAGTTACACAACGTCAGTAGTTGCTGTCAAGGGCTTTACATTCCTCTTAATGAATTAATATTTAATTTATTTTTAATTCAGTTTAATGTTCACACAGATATTGGAATGGATCAAAATCACTTCATCGCCATTCCAAGTTTCAAAGTGAGTTCAAAAACACTGAACATGCTGTACATCTTTTCATTAGTCTTTGTGGCTTACTTTACTGTACATTATATGAATACAGGAGGATGGTCAAATGCCTATGCATGACCTACAGTGTAGCTAGAACCATGCCATATAGATACGTCAACGTCAAGATTGATGATCTCGAACTGAGTTGTCTGGAGGTCGAAAGGCTGTCACAAATTACTGACATTTCGACAACTTAGTAATTAAAACAATAATATTATTACATTAAATTTGTCTTTAGAGTCAAGTGAATAACTTCCAGACCAATTGTTGTCAGTAATTTATAGTGTTGTTGGATGTATTTGATTTGACTGGCTAACGCCATTCACATCATGGTTAATTTATTAAATTAGGGCAATAAGATTGTAACTTACAACTGCATTTTTTCCCAAGAATCACTCAGAGGCCAGATGATCTTAATGCAGCATATAGATAGCAAAATTAATTTTGAAAAACTGTATCATCTTTGATTTTTGTTGATTCTTCTTGCAGGTCTTGCTCAAAAGCTTCTCTCCTCTCACTTACCAGCTGCTATGGAAAGCCTGCATGTAACACCATCACATGACAGTAATAAGCTACAAACTGAACTGGCTGAGAGAACTGCTGAAATATCTAGACTCCGTGATCAAATGTCACAACAACAAACTGAATTGGAACAAGTCCACAGCAAATTAAAAAGTCATGAGGGCTTAAAGGATTCACTGGATGCAGCATCCCATGAGTTGGTTGGTTATCTGACTTCTTCACACTTACTAACAGACTGACTTGCCAACCCACCGATACACCGGCTGAGCATTAATATGAACCAGTTATTTTGCTGGTTTGTTGTCAGAAATAGATTGAAGTAATTTTTGGTGTGCGTGACATTTAGCTTATTTGGTATCAAGGTGCAAAGAAAACCAATTCTCGGTTGTCCCCAGTCGTGATCAAAACTAAAAATCGTAACCATTCAATGAATAAAGTCAAGAGTCTGGGATACGATAGATGATTGATATATACTGGTAAACAATCTCACTAAGAATCAGGTCTCTGTTGTTTTTCATTTGTGCGTTATTTGCAGAAGTGTGTCACCCAAATTTGTAGAGCCTGGTATGGAGATGCCATGTTTGTGTCCTTCGGAGGGACACAAACATGGCGGTCAATCAAGTGTCAGTCGAGATGTTGATCGAGTGTTGGTCTAGAGATAGAGATTAGTGCCGACTAAGAATTGATCGAGATGTCATTTGAGTGTTGATCAAGGTGTAATCAAGTGTCAATAATTATTGAGGGTATCAATCAACAAGTTAAAGTGGTACTATGACTAAAATCACATCTTTCCTGTTGAAGCCATTTTAAAACATAAACAAGTAGTCTGTACGAGAAGAAAAGTGCCGTTTACTATTTTCTTTGCAGGGATATTCAAGTTTTTAAAATGTGCAAATTAGCCAAGTGATGACATATACTCAGCCAAATTTTGATCAAATATGATAAAGAAAGATATCTCAGCCAATTTGTATCAGAGATGTTTGATTCTTTGCAGTGAGATTCTAGAAAAGGTGCTCCACAATACAAGCTTAAAAGTTTTGTTACCATGGCAACATACTGGGTTCCAGATCTCCCCAAAATAAAAAGCATTTCTGGCCACCTTCAGCTCTCCATTTTCATAATTATTTGCAAATGGTACCTCGTATGCATGATCCTACAGGCATATAAATATGTAAGCCAGAGTTTGTGGCCCCGTTTAGCATTTCTCGAGCTGAAAATCGGTAACATATTGCAATCAATTGGGTGGGGAATGGAAGAGTGAGTTGCCATGGGAACAAAACTTTTTTAGCTGCAGATGTGTTTCCTGTAGAGCTATTAGCCTGCCAAGTTTCAATGGTCTGTGCTGCAAATTGGCCAAGTTAGCTCTGTTTAATACTTGAGATAAACTTGAGTTGAGTGTATGACGTCACCAGTTGTCTCGTTTGCATATTTTACACATTTTTCAAACTTAAACATCTCCGGATCTAATGCAGATATTTGCAAACGGTAAACGGCGTTTTTATTCTTTCATTGAATTCTATGTGTACATCTAAAATTTCAAGGGGTAAACATTTGATCATAGTACCACTTTAACAGATTATGGATGCCTTTAGTTCACCCAGGATCCATAACTTTTATGTACTAACCCCAAGGTCATTCTTAAACTAGCTCCTAAAAATTGTCTCTTACTGAGTGACTGTGCATTTCTTATTCAGAGCTCAAAAAAACAGAGGAGGGGGTTTACAAAGACATTAAAAAGTAGTAAATGTAGAAAAACAATATAGTTTTGTACCTTGAAAAGTCAACCAAGGACCAAGGCCTTGTACAATATTATTCCTATTGACTGTGAATTAGTCATGAAAATACAGTGAGCTTTTGAAACACAATGAACGGCAAGCACAATCCCCAGCTGAATATTTTCTATTTACTACAGTCAAACCCTGTTAATGCGACCACCTTTAGGCCATGGAAAATTGGTCGTATTAACGAGATGGTCGTATTAAAGGGGTTCTTTAAATAACAAAATGACAGATTAAGCGTTTTTTGGTCAGAATAAAGTGGCAGTAATAGTTAGTTGGTCATATTAACGGGGTGATCGTAAGGCGGGGTTCCACTTTATTTCTCAATTTAAAAAGCTTGTAATCATTGTTACTTGAACAGCCAAATGCATGTAAATGATTATATAAACTAAGCAGATAATCCGTCCAAACCATTTGTGATCTTTACAAGTGAGCTGACATGTGTCACTAGTTTAATACCAACCCACAAAATTACAAAATAACATGACAATTATAATTAATACTAACAATGTCAGGAACCTACATGTACTCAGGGTTAAAAAAAAATAAAATTCTAGCTCGCCCTTTGGACAAGGAATTTTCAAATTTTGCTTGCCTGGGTCAATTCTTAGTTTAGTTAATTCTTTTTAGTTGGCAAACAAATTGTCTGGGCCCTTACTTATCACATATTAAGTGCCCAGCCGGCAAGAAAATCTATGTCTCCTGGGCGAATGGACAGCACTTTTTTTCAAGCCCTGGTACTTCTTCTGTTTTTGTCAGTACTTACTACTTTAGTAGGGTTAACATAGGGATCATGTGTTGGAGTTTCCCTTGCAGTGTTAATGTCATCTCCTCTACCTATTTTGTCAGCAAGAGGTCCTTGTGATTGCCTTGGAGAGGACTGTCTTTTTCTAGATGGTGACAGTTCATATGACCTTGCAGACAATGGCACACTTGAGTCCTGTACAAATTTCTCAAAGCTAGGCTCTTCTTGCATGTGTCTACCGTTATGTGACCAAATATTATCACTGGGTGTCAGTGATTCATGTAGTTGTCTGGGTGATGTTTTATGATTCATTGTCCTTGGATTGGGTGTAAAGTGTCCTTGAGTTGATAATGTCGTGTAAGCACTTGTTTCATCTGTGTATTTCAGATTTGGGTCACCACTTCTTCTGATGTTGTCATCAGCAAAATGAACATAAGCTCTGTCCTTGTGAGGTCTGACATCGGGAGCTTCTGCAGGTTTCCTGGTATCTGACTTGTGTCTTGAGGTTGGTGTTGTTAATGGAAACATTTTGTGGAGCTCTAACACGAAGGATATTAATAAAAAGTATAACACTGAGAACCAAAAACTGTAGCAACTGAAATGCATCAAAGACAATATAGTGTTAGGTACAAATCAAATGAACACTCAGGCAAAAATTTAAAACAAAATGCTAAGCTGGACATGGTTAATCATCACAGAGGCCCTGAGTGAGATAGTGTTATTGCACAGCATGTGCACTGTACATTTCATGGCTTGAGCTGCATGTGAATATTATAGGGAGGAACCAACAGGTTAATACTAAGCAGGTTGAATCAGTGAGTTAACATACCATCCCTGGTATAGCTTTCCGCATTAGGCTCTCTTGCTACTGAGCCAGAGACTCCTCTTCCTTGCATCAAGTCTCCACCAGTCCGCGAGATTAGGTCAAGGACTGCCACATCATCATCTTCTAAAACTAAATTATTTTATACATGTCAGTAGAGAAAGACTCCATCACAGCAGAGGATCTGATTCGAGACAACAATTATTAAGTATATAAACACAGGGAGATGCAGTCAGAATAAAAGTGATGTTCGAAACTGAAAAACACATACAGTGAAACCTGTAACAAGCAATCATTCACAGGACCCTGCTTAACAGAAGCACCTTTTATTTATACGTTACAGGCTTGTTTTACTAATGGAAATATTGTTACTGAGGTTGGTGAGTGATTGAGCCAGGGGCCGATTAACAGAGATTTCACTTGACAATATATATTTAATTTAATTACTGGAACTCTTTTACCACCAGGAGGCAGCCTGCCTGAGTGGTTTAGGGCACTGGTATAATTGTAATTTGGAGGTCCCGGGTTCAAGGTCTCCAACCTGTCACTAGCAGGATTTGTTTCTCGCTAGTCCTGAGTTCAAATCCTTGGTCACACTTTGGAAACAGCCAACTGGTCTGCCTCCTGCCAGTTGGGATTTTTAACGTATGTTACATGTTTTGATTGAGAAATATTTGTTTCCTTTGTTTCAGTGGCATGCCTGTAAACTAGTTAGCTAATGCTTAGTGCTCAGCTATATTAAAGGGTGTGTCCACTATTGTCTATATTAAATGAGATTTACATATTTTTTTTTACATTTTACATTTTTACCACCAGAAGCTTATTAAATTTGATCATTAGAAGCAATGTACCAATAAAAGATTGAGTGTAAAAAATTAACAGGCTGAGAACTGTGTCCTTTAGAAGAACCAGCTGCTGTTAATATTATTAATTATACCTGT